>VZUA01084967.1:0-18667 GCA_013401035.1 Horornis vulcanius
AAGAGAAAGGAAAAAAAAAAGCCAAGGAAAGCCATTAAGCTTTTCAATCCTGAAGCACCAGACTTCAAGACTAGGTGGCATTTCCTTTGATTACTGTGGAAGAAAGATGGAGCTGGGCCAGCAGCACCCAACATCACTGAAAAATTGGCAGCCTCCTGCAAATGGATGGTTCGTGGAGCCTTTGTGTCTTGTGAAGCCACCAGCTATCCCTGGTCCATCCAAACAGCAAGCCTGGAATACACCTTTGGAGTTGGGGCCTCTCCATCCCTGAGTCACCCTTCTGTCTGCATGACTTCCACCACAAACTGCACATCAGCTGCTTCCTGGGCTGCCCGAGCTAATGACAACCCAGTTGGCATTCAGTCACTGTCCTTTTACAGAGCTTCATTCTGCTTCAAATGATGGCAAAGGTTCAAATCATCCAACCAGACTGGCTCCTCTGCAGGGCAGGCAGGGCTGGCAAAGTTCTCCAAAGAGGATCCAGCAGCATCTCTGTTCTCGATGCTTATGCAGGGCAGGGGGGGAAAAACAGCACAGGCTTTTTTCTTCTTCATACATGAGCCCCACATCTCCCAAAGGGGAAATGCCAGCTCCTCTTCCCTCGAGGCAGGAAGAGGAGTTCTCAGGCAGAACAGAACAAGAAAGGGCTTAAGGCTAAACCTGTGCTCGGTGAGCACCACAAACCCCCCGGTAGCGTTGGCGCGGCTGGGGGAGGCGGCCTCGGTTCTGCCACATCCTGGAAAGCAGGACGGGAAATGAAATCTCCTGTCTCATGGTGCAGCTATTGCAAACATAGGCTCTAATGAGCTGTTACCACAAACACAGCAGGAAAGGGAAGAGAAAGTGAGTAAGGATAACTTTATGAGAGTTAATTAATCTGCTTTTATTTTTTCCGCCTTGGGCTTGTGAAAAGCACTTATCATCCTCAAAACACCTACAGATAAAATCCAGCCATCAAGTCGAAGCTGCAGGAGCTTGACAGAGTCAGTTTGCTGACACCTCCCTGTGCTTTTACTGCAACAACAGGAATACGTGAGAAGAGAAGAATATATTTCAACTTTCTCTGGTCAAGGTAACTTCTGCAAGGACAGGCATATCTCGAAGTACGAAGCTGCTTTGGGGAAGGCAGGATGTTGCTTAACACAAATCTAAGAGCAGACTGCAAGCAAGAAGAAGAACAAAGAGTTGATATAAGCTATTGTAGGGGTGCATTGAGTCCTTTGTAGTTATTAAGAAAGCTACACAGGTCAGTCAATGTGGAGGCTGGGAGAAAACTCATTTTTTGCAGTGGGTGTACAACCATCCATGTCCTTAATGTACAGAATTTGTACTACAAATTCAGGGCATCCTATTCTCATTCAGATTGGGAAGATTAATTTTATGATAATTCAACACAGTTAGAGGACTCACTGGGTTTTTGCTTACATGTTAATACATTCCTCGAGGCTTGTGCAAAATTGATTCCCAAAGGCTCCTTCTGGTGTACTTCAGCAGCATTATCCAAGAGGTGGAATGGAACAGATCACCAAACCAATGTGCTGGATTCCACTGGAAATCCTAGAGAAGGTGGCACTTCAAGGCTATCCAGGTGCAGAACCAAATTGAAATGGTCCCTGCCTAAAGGATGAAAAAAAAGTTATAGCAGGAAGTTACACCTTCAGACAGAGGTGGGGAAAGAGCAGCAGGGAAAATGTTCCCTGTTCCGTGGCCTCTGCAAAGCCCCAAAGTCCTTTCAGTTCTTGTCCCTCCCTTAGCAATGAAGCTCTGTGGTGCTCTACTTGTGGATTTGGCTTGAGCATTTTCCTTCCTTCCCCCAGTGTCTTTGGGAAAATGGATTTGAGACACCCCAGGTCTGATCTGCAAGCCATTGAAGAACCTGCCTCATTTCTTAGCAAACTGATGGGCTATATTTTTAAAATGGAGCAGGGCTACTGTGGAGCTCTGACCTTTTCCAGTTCCTGCTGCTGCTTAGCCAAGACTTCATTGCTGTAGGGCAGTGCCCTTGGGTTTTGCCATGGATACCCGCTTATTGCAACAACAGCAGATGAAACATCCCCCTTAGAAGCTCCACAGTTAAATAAGTTAACTGGAGAGCAAGGGACTTACTGTGGGAACTGTTTGGTTTGTTGGTTTTACTAATGCTCAGTCTGGATGCTGGCCACCAGCGAGGCTGTGAACAGGGAGATCTTGAGGGGAGCTGCATTCAGTGGCATTTGGTTTAGGTTATCGCAGGAAATTCTGCATCTGGGCCCTCTGTCTCAGATTTTCTGGTTTGCTGCCCTGAGCACACCATAACCGTGGCTTAACTCAGAGCTGCTGCTGCAACACGAATTAAGAAATGAAAATCATTCTTCTTTGGGCCACTTGTAACAGAATAGTTGAGCAGAGGAGGTTACCAGTCAGGGCTGCTTTTTGGCTTTGGTTTCTGTAGGAATCTTCCAATAGGATTATTTCCTCTCCTAAATTATTTCAGAACTGAGGATGCTGAGTGAACAGTTTCATTTTGCTGGCTACACTGGTTAAACACAAGCAGACCATCAGCTCCAGTGGGCATCTAGAGTGATCTGGATTAATGTTCCAGTAACCTGCATTAAAAAAAAAAAAAAAAACCAAACAAAACCCATGGATATGGATGTTGGTAAGTCTGGGACTGAGAGAACAACAAATGGGACACCTCACTCAATTCTGCTGGACCACAGGATATATTAGAATGAGGCCAAAGGAAATGCCATTAAAAATCTAATTCTACTTCCCCAAACTTTCCTGCCCTCCCATTTGATGTCCCTTCACAAAATGAAAATTGCATATCTGTGCCATGACAAAGGACAAACAAAATCATGGTAATTGCAAACAAGATTCCTGAAAAAGAAGAGGCTTGGAGGAGACAATGCAGAGCTCATAACTGCTGGGAGGATCTTGCCACAGAAGCTGCACTGCAAGCCTTGGATATAAGTCCAGATGAAACTAAGAGGCTGTGCCATCACGTTGCTCATACCTCTGCAACTGCCAGCAGGGAGAATGTCTCATATTCAGGAATCTTGTGCTTTGCTCTTTGTGTTACCATCACAGTTTCCCAGGAGTTTCTCAGAGCACAGTTTGGCACTTTTCCTTCCACATGCCCTTGTGCCAGCCATGTGTGTCAGGGGAAGGATGAAGCACCTGTTTGGGACCAGGAAGGAAAAGGTCAGCAAGGAAAGGTGCTTCAGTGGACCCTGTGGTGGTGTCCCTTCAGTGCTGAAAATGTGCTGCAGCCACCCTGAGTGGTCACACCTACATTTCTTGGTGCTTTTTACTCTGCCCTTGGGGAATTTCTCCTCCACAGTCTCCAGATCACTGTTTATCCAGGTACAGCTCCTGGGAGCTGTGTGTACAGACTCTCCCCAGCCCTGGCAAAGCACTCTGGGGAGCTGGAATGACACTGGGCTGGGGATGCAGCCTGGGGCTGCCAGCTGGGGATTGTCACAGTGTGACAGCAGGGAGCTGGGCTGGCTTTCTGAGCAATCAAAATACTGCCCTTGATTAGGATGGTGGCTTGTTTTCTGGCATTGTTGGCATCTCTGCCAAATAGTTTTGTCATCATCAGTATTGTAATGTCTTGGCCTAGAGCAGAGGTAACCCTTGCCTTTCCTCTGACCTTGGGGATGATCTCTTTGTCTTAGTGAGTGGCTAATGAAAAGTGCAGATGTTCACATTGCACCTAAATTATGCAACGAATCCAGGAAATCCTTCACTAGCTGCTCTTAGTTTCTTTACTTCAGAGAAGGCAGGAAAGGGATGATAAAGGGTTAGAAGCAGAAAAAAGAACAGGACAAAGCAAACAACTCATGGTGGTTTCTGGAACAGAAGTTTCTCTCCAGATTTTCTGCCGCAACCTCTCCATTGGCAGTAAGCACTGGGGAACAGGAGCTGTGAGATAGATCCAGAAAACATTTTCCTGCTATGACAGCATCTGTATCACAGCAGAACTTTAAATATGTAGGCCAAAATACTGCTAATTTCTTTAAGTTTGCCTTTGGTGATGTCGTGGAGGGAGAGTCTCTTCAGGAACTGGCTCAGGTATCCCCAAATCTGCAATGCAGGGCACAGGGAGAAGGGAGAGAAGGATAAGGAGATGAAACCACTTGCTATCACTTGCTAAACACAACCTCCAATAAAGAAACTGCTCCTTTCCTGAATTCCTGCACAGAAACTCTGTCTCTCTTTAATAAAAATATTGTCCCATCTCTCTCAGGCTGGGATTTAATTATCAGAAGGGTTTTCCTCCCTCAAGAAGTTTTTTAGAAAAAAACATTCCATTTGAGTCAAACATGCAAACTACATCTCAAAATAGTTAAACAAATATTTTTGCTATTTCAATTTTATGTTGTACTTTGGGAAAATATTAATTGTAACTTCATACTTTTGAAGTTTCAAAACCATAAAACTACATTTTAAAATGAACAAGAAATCATTTTTTGTTCTTTAAAGAAAGGAAGCAGAAAAAGGCCTTTTGAAACAGCATTAATAATTTTTTTTTTCCAAATATTTGTGGAGTTATGTTAAAACTAAGTGGTATTTTCTGATTTAAAAAAAGAAAATGCCAGAAGGCTTCTAACAATCTCTGCCAAAGCTGCCAGGGCCACATCTCATGACCTTTTCATGGGAGTGCACGTGACACTGGTAGCACAAACGGAGTAGGAACTGTCCACCCACTCCAACCAGGGAATAGTCAGGACATAGAAGAACATTAAACAAGATGTGTCCGCTCTGGGATGTAGAGCACAGCTGTATGGACACTACAGATACTCTTAACAGCAAAAGACAAGTGACTCCAGAGCTGGAACATATCCACAACATTGGGGAAGAGCCAATTTCTATTCCCCTTTCCACAGGTGAGCACACCCAGGTCTCACACATGGATCCCCTCCTTAACCTTTTCTCCAGGTTGCTTTATTTTATCCTCACTAGCCCAGATTCTTCTGTCACATCACATCCAGTGAGATAAATAATCCATCTACTCTGACATCACTTTTCCAGCTGTGGTACTTTTAGAAGGTATTTAATGCCCACTGTGAACCTGGCCAGGTGCAGAAGAACTTACACAAAAAGAAAAAAATATTAGCATGGCAGTTAACCTTCCTTAAAGGTTTTGTTTGAAACTCCCTAGAGCCTTCTAGTTACCATGTCTACTCTATCTAAACACAAGGCAGCAAAGGTTTGTTGCAGTGGCTCTGAACAGGATATAAACACAATTGGAATGTCAAGACAACAAACCAAGGTATCAGCACTGGATACAGAAGCTTTATCCATGGAGCCTGGAAAGGAATTTAAAAAGAAAGACTGAGTTACCTGCACTGAAATCTGGACAGGATGATTCCAGCTTCTACATGATCTCAAAAATTCCCAAATGGACCTTTTACAAAAAGAATCAGTTATGATGGTGCCACAGCAGGGCAGCACAATCACTGACTGGAAGGGTCAAAGCTCACTTGGGCAATGCCATCTGGCTCCTGACAGTCCAACATCCACATCCAATCTGCTGGAACAGTGCTTCCTGATGAGGAAAAACCATCAACAGCTCAACAGGCAGTTGCCAGCAATGTCCCCAACATTGCAACAGGACAATGACATCAGCTGAACATGACAAGTGAAACAAAGGCAGGCCACTTCCTGCTAAATCACACGGCCCAGTTAGTGCCCATCATGCCATTAGTTAGTGGGGAAGCACATAGAGAAAGGTGCAAGGCAATAAAGAGGGCAGGTTTTAGATGCATTCTCAGGAGGACACAAAGGCTGGCAGATCAGCTGATCTGTATTTTGAAGTCAAGCTCGTGAGTGAAGTGCATGGGTCAGTACTAAATCAGGAAATCCATTCTGCTGCTTGGGGTAGGATTTTTATTTTACCAGCCCTGGGGTGCCAGGGCCAGTCTTACCTCAAAGGTCATTTTCATCAGCCTACAAGGAGAAAAAAACCACTCCTGTTTCCTTACCAGAAGTGTGGCTGTGACAGCACCATCCATAAGGAGGCCTGTTAAGTAGCAAGTAGGTCACTAGTGGGGAATATTACCCTAGGGCAAGCCACATTCAGTATAGTTTGGAGGCTTTGTTAATCCTCTCTCTCATCTCCCTGCTGTTGTTTGCAGGACCACCAAAGAAAGGTGGTCAGATGATGAACTGGGTGAGCTCAGCCATTGTGACAGTCACAGGTCAGCACTGCAGAATGACTCCAGCTGCATCACGCAGCCAATGGCTGAACAAAAGCTAGAGGGGTTCAATGACAAGGTTTTGCTAAGCTGTTCTCTTTGAATAGACATTTGCCATCTTTCTGTGGTTTTTTGAAAAGCTGTTTCAGGCCAGTGAAAGTGTTTCTGAAATGCTACATACTCGTGTTTGAAGTCTGACAATGTTCCACAAATGTAGATGTTCTTCTTTACAATTATATAGATGCTGCTCCATAAATTAAACATTAATGCCTAAACAACCAACTGCTGTCTGCAACCCTGCTGCTACAGACTAAGGATGAACATTACTTAGGAAAGGGAGACCTCCAAGGAAAAGAGTCAGGTATCTGCAGAAAGCAATTACCTGTCAGTAAATGATACCTGATTCCATATAAATCCCACTGTTACAGAAGGAGCATGGCAGACATCTGTCCTTCCAAAGAAAAAAAGGTTGTAAAGATTGTATTTGTACTCCAGTTTAGTCATTTGAGAATAGTTTGAGCTACTGCATTATCTCTGCCCTTTACTGAGAGCAATAATCATGGTATATTCTAAACAAAATGGATCTCCCTGTGCTGTAGATCAGTAGCGAGCTGCATTTTATAGGCAAGGAAAGAAGGTGACTGAACCAGTTGGCAGTGAGTCAGAAAAGGATATTTGAGCTTACACCTTTCTGGGAAATGGCACAAATGTGAGGAAGTACCTTAGGAAGGGTTGAAGAAAATCTGTTACTTGAGTTTTATTTTATAATGTTCAAGGAACTGAACATTATCCCTCTCCTTGTCTGGTCCAGCAAATCAACAATCTGCATTTACGAAACATTAATGACAGGAAGCATTCCCTGTCAAACTACAAAGCATTTGTTAATTCACCCCCGAGGGCAGGTTTAGCAGACCTGGTTATTTAACATGCAGTTTGCAGCACTTTTCTGTTCCTACAACAAACTCATTGTTGGATCTCAGCATATCCACAGCTCACACGTACAAAGCAGTTCCTGCCTGCAAAAGACACCCTGGGCAGCAAAGGGTAAACTTTCCCTATGGCCAGGGAAGAGCATTACCTTAATCTCTTATCTAGGCCTGCTCTCAGTGGCACTTGATACAGGAGCTATACCAAACACTTCCTTGAATACGTAAAGCCGGGATTGGGTTACACACAACTCAAGATCTGTGCCACCAGTAAGACAAAAGCTCCTGTATTACCTGGCACATGCCTGCTAAATTATTGAAGTGTCCCTTCAAACTGAATATATTCACTGGATAATTAGTCAACAGAAGAAAACGGTCTCTCTTTACAGAGCTAATGCTGGCAGGTATTGTATCTTTTATGCACTGTAACAAAAAGCATTTGCAGAACTGATGCAACACAAACATTTGGAATTGCTCTGTCCATGCACAAGCGTTCCCAAGGCACATGATTCCCTTTGAGATGCTGCCTCAGTCTCACATTACCTTACAACCAAGACCTAAAAATGGGAATTACTTTAACCAAGTGTAGCACCATTCCCATTTCAGACACAGGTAAATGCTGCAAACACCTGGAAGTTTGCTTTTTCCCCTGAGGAAGGAGAGAGATCAAACTGGCACAGGTACCAGCCTACCTGGGGCTGTGCAGTCACTGCCACTCTCAGCTCACACAGCTGTAGCTGCTGTCCCAGTGTGCCACTCCAGAGGCTCTGCTCTCACGGGCTTGTTCCCTGCTGCAGATCCTTGGGAACACAGGCTGCTCCACGTGCACACAGAACACAGTGGCAATCCCAGTGTGTCTGCTGAAAGCACCACAGCCAGCCAGGGGTGCTGCTCCATTTATTCTGACCTGGCAAGGGAAGAACAGCAGCAGTTTCCTCTCCTGGAATGGCTCTCCTGTTGCTGAGAGCAGGATGGGCCCAGCACTGCAGTATATAAAGCTAAGCTTACCTGGAAATGCAAATAGATGGCTTCCAGCTGTTTGAACACCAGTTGCAGGATGAAATACAGTTCTACCAACTCAAACTCACAGCCTGAGTTGTGCAAAGACAACATTCTGTCAGTACAAATATTACTGGGTTTTTTTCCTTTTGAATTACACCCATTACACCTGACACTAAGGGGACAGATGGGTTCTTTTAGAAGGCAGCACTAAATTGTAGTTACAATCAAGGTTTTCTCAGCAGGATGTTCTAATTAGCATAGCACAGAATTTATGATTAGTATGGCACAGGATTTCTACAAGTAGCATCAATATGGTACAATCTGTAAACAGCACAGTACAGAATTTGTAATTTCCTAATAGCCTGGAGCCTCTGCAGGTCTGAGGATCTTAACACATGGTTTAGTGTATCAATGTAACAATCCCATAGACTTGGAAATCCTGCCACAGACTGAGTCACTCAGTGCTGAGGAAGCAGAGGACAGTGGAGGCACCTGTGGCCATGAGGGCTCCCAGGTCACTGTCCAGCAGCAGTTTTGGGTCCCAGCTCCCCACGGAGGATTTCTAACTCCATAATTTTACAGACAAAGCCCTGGGTGCTGTTACACTTCCGTGTCTGTGATGGGCTCAGCAGCAGCACCTCAGGAGCCTGGGACCTTCAAGGGCAGCAAGGAAGGGAGGAATCAGCCTGGAGCCCAGGAATTGTGAGGCCAGCAGCCAGGGGAAGAAGACACTCGTTTAGTTAACTTGGTTCAGAGGACCTTCAGGGCCTGATAGTGAGAGAAGAACAAATACATGACCTGCTTGGTCAGATGTTTTGCTGAGCAGCTAAAAGAGCATTGCATAGTTAAAACTCGGTTTATGTTTACGGATACCAGGTACACTCCTGAAAAACTCAAAAATGGAAATTATTTCCATCTTCTGTTCCCCAAGTATTTGGGGATAGGTTGCTTTTTCAAATAACTATACCTTGTATTCCAGCAATACTCCAGCTCCGTGCAGAACCCCAGCCAGGCATGCTGCAGCCCCGGCTGCAGGGAAAGCTCTGCTCAGGAAGCCATCAGCACTGCCATCGCCTGGCACCACAGCAGAGCTGCAGCAACGGCTTCAAACTGCAGCACTCTTGTGCATCCTGCAACTGCCGGGGTACAGAAAGTTATTGGGGAATTGTTCCCGTTCTGAATTTGTTCCAGTCATTACTGTGTGCTGCAGCTGCAGATGATGATCACCACCTGGCTGGTAAAGCTGAATAACCCGGGGAAATGCTTTACAGGGTGAATCTGCAGCAAAGCTTTCTGAAAGAAATCAGTCTTACCCAAATGACTGCAAAGGGCACGTAGTTAGCCAATCTGGAGACTTAAAAATTAACAGCCATTTCATTTTGCTCAGGTTCATCTCTGCAAAAAGCAAACAAATTGGAAATCAGTGGTTTCTATCGATAATTTCAAAGGTGGGATAGTGTAAAACCTCATGACAGCGATCTGACACAATTCCTTATCATGAGGAGCTGCCCAGACACCTCATCTGCACGCAGCACTTCTTCACCATTAAACTGAGCCAGTAAACAGTAGTTTTACTGAAATATCCCACATAAACCTAATCACACCTGGACCTCAAATCCACACCTCTCTGCAGAACAACTCAGTGACCAATGCTTCTGGCCTACAAGCTAAACTGGAGTCCTCACCAATTCAGGATTGCATTTCCTGTGGCAGATGGTAAATCAATACTCTGCCTGCCTGCCATTGTGCAAATGTCTTGTTTCATCTGTGAAAGGCTTTAGCAGACAAACTTTGCCAATTACTTAGTTTTCTGAAATACATTTCATTAAAACAATGTGCAAAACCACTGACACGTGAGAGCAGCAGCAGGAAGCTCTTCTGAAAATACTGTAAAATGTTCTCATTTTGTGGGGTTTAACTGGACTGCTCTTTATGCCAAAGATTGTTTTCCTGCAATAAAACACACTGACAGCAAACTTTCAGAAAACTATTTTATATTTTATAAATCAAGCATTCCTATGGTTAGCTTTGGGTACATGTTAGAATCTTACATTCTTCAGTTTCTTTGGACAGGTAACTGCCATAGAATAGCAAGTAAATACATTCCCAGAAAGGCACTAACACTTTAAAGTGTGTGAAGAAACTCTCATTTTTGATGCTTGAAGGGATACAGCTGTGTGCACAACAGAACCTCGCAATAGTTCCAGGGAACAGCAAATTGCCAATGTGTTCTCTTAACTTGGGTAATGGAAAACAATTCAGTTCAAAGCCTGACTCTCCTCCCAGCTGAACACATCTAATGTGCACAGCAACATAATGGAAACTATGTCCTTCTAAAATTAGTCTGAACAAGTAGCAAGTGATGACTAAATAATTCTGAAGTCTCACTGACAAAGAAATTCAATCCAGCAAAGTAATCAACATATTAACACATAATGTGTTATGAAACAAGACTCACCAGTGGCCACTGAAGTAGGTGCAGCTCCACTGGATCCCAGAGCAATGTACCTGCTGAATTCATCTATTTTCACTCACTCATTCACATTGTTAGGTATTTAAACAAAACAGTATTTTTTTAGAGCAAGAAACAATGACACATTCCATTCTTCCCTGTTTACACCAGTGGGAGTTCTGCACACTTCAGTAATCACATACACCTAATCTGGAGCCTGCAGTTGCTTGGTGGCATTCAGTTGACTGGGAAGTCTGGAAAAATACGCTAACAACCAAAGATTGCTGCATAACAATCACAACCTTAGGGAAAAAATCAACAGAAACCAAAGAAACGTTTGAGCAAATGACCAGCTACTGGTATAAGTGCTGGGAACTCTTTCCTACCTAAAAGAAAACAAATTGCGCATGAATGCAAAATCTAAAACTATGTAAAACATAGAGGTAGCAGGAAAAAAGCCAAACAAACAATCCTGAAAAATAAAACTGAGTTGAGTGCATTTAAAGGATTTTCCTCTATACCAAACAAGAAATACCCATCCAGCAAAAAGTGATGAACACAGGGAAGAGTCTGGAGTGAAAAGACTGCGCTGGAGAGAGTCTGAGGAGTCTGTGATTCATTTGTACTCACACTGTCAGGTGTTTGGCTGCTGAAATAGCAATGAACTTGATTGATCTCACAAAACAAAAAGCCTTTCACACCAGTTCTCCCAATTCTTTAAGAAAAACCCACAGAATCATTCATAGTGGAATAGAAGTTGGAAAATGCATTGTTTTGCAACAGTGCAAAAGTCCCTGAATTACAGAGAAAGGCCAAGAAGCTGCTTTTAAAGGTGAGTCACATTGCCTTGCCCACATTATTATAACAGAACTTCTGAATGTAAAAAAGCATTTAGTAAAAAATTTTATTTGAAATGTAGCATGAATCCATAACCATCAGCATTAAACCATAACAGTTTTACAGAGAATTTGTACAATATGCCATGTAATTCTATACATGCTCCCCCCATCCCCTTTTTATTCAGTCCTTATCAAACAAACAATAGTTAGACAGGAATAATAAGCATTCACTTCCAAAAAGAAAACTTTGGCATGTATACAACTGGCTAGTTAAAAGTAAACAGTGGTAGATTCAAGTCAGCAAAAGACCCACTCATTTTGTTTCACAGCATTTTTGATCAGGATGAAGCTCCCCAGCACTACTTTTCTAGTTAAAACAAAAAGGAATATTTTTTTCAATCCTGAACACCCTGGTACAGGACAAAACCATGTTAACAGAGATGTAAAATACTCATAACTCTAAAAGGTGTCAGCTTCAAAAAAGTTTAGGTCGAAGGGATTTTGACCTAAACACATCGGTTTGGTTATGAATAAAACCTTTAAAGGTTTGCTCGTGTTCCTGAACATCTATTTCACCACTTGGCACCACTGCAACTTCTCCTTTGAAACAGAAAAAGCAGTTTGCTCAGAAGTCATGTCCACTGCAGGAGTGTCAGAAAAACCTGAAGTTTGCACTGGGCCCATCTTCTGTCTTGAGTTTGTCACTGCTCTTGGCCCCTTACATACCTTCCTGGTCATCTAAAAAAGGAGGGAAAGCTATTTGCAAGGTATTTCTTCCTGGCATACAGCAGACAATGCTTCCATTTCAAAAACCAGAAAGCAATGAAAGAACCCCTGAATTATTAATAAGAAAAAAACAAGCCTCCTTTGAGAAGAATTATGGGTGATTCTCCAAGAACTTACAAAAAATACAGTATTTATACAACTTCTCCAGAACTATTATAATTAACATATTTTAATGTAATACCAACAAAATAAATCCAGAGATACAAATGGTTGCACTTCAAAGCAGGAATATTTACCCCAGATGTTGATTTTGCTGCAATTTCATTATTGCTGTGGAACAGAGAGTGGTTAAGTCATGTCAATACGAGCCTCTCTGTCATATACACATCAGAGTATCTAATTTGGAAAGTGTTCTCCAGCAAGTCAGAACACGTTTAGTGTAATTTTTACAGTTCCTGCTAAATGTCTGTGATCCAAGTTTGACTGAACCATGGTGCAACAGGGCACAAATGGCAGAAGAGCAGAGTCAGGAATGGCAGAACAAGTAGAGAAGCTCAAGTCAGACTCACTACTTCTTATTCCTGGGCTTCAGCTCTTCTGCTGCATTTCGCAGAAAAATGTAGTTTTTCTTCTGTGGGTTATAGAATTCGTGACCCTAAAGACAAAAATAATCTACATTTGCTCTCTTCAAGGAAAAAAATATCAGCATTACTTAAAATGTAACAATATGAATATCCCATTTGTTTGCTTTATTAAGATTTAATCTTAAAGCCTTCAAGACCAGATACTGGACCACACTGGTGGATTAGAAACAGATTTTGAACAGTCAATTACAAGAATTATACATTTGAAATAAAATTTAAGAGACTTTTATCCATTTTTAAAGTATAAAATATCTTTAATTAAAAAATAACCACATAATCTCTAAGTTCTACTTTACAGTAAGAATTCAATATGATTTCTTTTAAATGTCACTTGAGGCAGAGAAAAACTAAATGGCCACCCAGCTTTACTTTATATTTTCCATCTTTTAAATGACATAAGGTCACATTTTTTCAAAGTGAAGCCCAAGTTCTACAGGCAACTGCAGTTTCCTGTTCCCCAGCTTCAGATGCAAATGTCCTGTTTTGCATATCATTTGCATACACATCACCAAATTAATACCCAAGTATCCAAATCAGGGAGAGTAAACACCAATAAAGCCACTGAAGTCCAACATGCAAGCTGGAAATTACCAATGCTAGGGACAAGAAATGGTTCTGAGAAGGAAGGTTAGTACTTAGCACCAGCTGATTTTACTACTTTAATACTGGCTTACAGATCTGAAAGGTACGAAGCATCAGAACTGAAGAATTCATCTGCCCTGGCACCAACAAATATTTTAATGTGGGCAGAAGACTAAATACAATGCAGTGAATTAAAATTTAGCTCTCTGTGGCATGCAGTTGAATTAACCAACGTGATTACTGCATTCATTTCACTCAAAACCACTAGGAACATAATCCTCCAAGCACCAAGAAAATTAGTTATATTTCAAGCTTGCTGCCCTCCTTAAACTATTAAGAAGTATTAACTTTCCACAGGTTCTGCTTTGCATCTGTATTGTTAAGTGTGGAATAGAAATACATAAATAAGCACCATCAAAAACTTCACTAAGTGGCAGTGAAAAGTTAATACAGAACATTCAAACACTGGGATAAGTGTTTATAATCACAGCCACAGCTTTCTTCCCTGCACAAGCAGCAGAGATGTGCACTTCACAAGCTCTGTGGGAAGCTGTTAGGGTGCCACACTGCCCTGTGACACTGCCCACGGCACAATGTGTGCGAGCAACCATAGCAACCTCGGATTCAGGGAATTTACATTTTCTCATCCACATTTGTAAACCAGCATCGTTTAGCAATCTTGTCCAGCTGAAGATGAAACACCACAAAATCACAGCTTCAATGTTAAACTTCATCAGGTGGCCAAAGTGGCCATTTTAAATTCTCTTAGAAACAAGAATGATTCACCTACTAGTTATAAAAACAGCAAAAGCCTCACAAGAAGAAGAAGAAGTCTTAGTTGTCAACTGACAGTATGCCCATGTGTCTAAACCCTTCTTACCTTTGACCAATCATAGCTGGAAGCATAAGCAAATATATTGCCATTGTGGTTGAAACAACAAGCAGATATTGGCTGGTCCAGCTGCTCTGAGGTTTTTAGCTTTGTCCGTGCATCTTTATCCCAAAAGCTGAACCTCCCATCAGACCCCACTGTGGCCAGAGTACCATGGACAGGGTGGAAGGCAATCCCATTAACCTGCAGAACCATACAGAACACCATGGAAAACACCACACATAGCAACAGGTGATGGGAACACTCACAGAAGATGTGCTACAGTCTACAAGAGTAAATACACTAAATTCCAACTAGATACAGCTCTTAATTTTTTTAGAACTTTTTTGAGAAGAAACCCCAAAGAAAACCAAAGAAAAATCACCAAAGCAACAAGAAAAACATCATCTTTTTGGCCTAGTACCTAATAATTCAATGCATAATGCCCTTACACAACTATTGTTTCAATAGCTGCAAAATTAACAAGTGTCAACTCCACTTGCTGACAAACAGATTCAATGAAAGGCTGATCTAGTCCTTGTTTTATGGGAAGTATAAAAAATTTGCTTCTCCTTTTAAAGAATGGCTATGACAGGTCTTTAAAAGTGTCTAAGACAGCCTTAGGCAAGATAAAAGGTCAAGGAGAACAAACAATTCAGAGCCAGTTTTACATTGGGAGTGTACAGTATGGTACATGTTGGATACTCACAGCATAGATGTCCTGAGGTGCTGATGTGTTTGTTCCATTGGAGCGATGGCACTTAAAAGTGAAATTATCTTTTGCACTGGAAAGGACATTTAAAAATTAAAAAAAAAAAAGCTTTTTATTTTCATCACTGTGAACTGATCAATAAAGAGAGGATGTTTTATTGAATACTTACGGGTTTGGGGGGTTGATATAATGAATAGCTACTCTGCCTTCAATACTTCCAAGGGCAAATCCAGTTGGTTTGTTCACTTTGTCTTTGAAAATAGCAACACAACGATGCTGAATTTGAGAAAGATACAGAGGAGTTAAGACAGAGACATCTTTTCCACAGGCACACAAAACTTCACAAAGTCATCAATGCAAGGTAAAGCGAAACCACTAGCAAGGTCAAGAGATACCTCAAATTCTGTTGAGAATTTGGGCAATAGTATTTAAATTTCTACATCCTTGTGAAGATCAGCAACAGATCAATTTCAAACCAGGTCACTAGGATAACTTAATTTTGAAACACTACTTGTTTTTACAAAATATGTCAAGCCCAGAATGTCAGTGATCTGTATAAACACAAATAGTATTATTTACCTGGTGTTTCAGAGGAGATTCTATTCTTCTAAATTCAGAAGGTTGGTTCTCTAACTGATAAACTATCAAACCCCTTTCTGCAGTGGCCACAGCTGCCATAGGATGAACCTGGGTAAGGTTGTAAAGCAGGTTGGAAGAGAGACACTTGTGTTAATTGCATGGCAGAACACCCTGAAGAACTTCAAAACATGAGAGGGAGGGAAATAGGAAGCAGATAAAGAAAAAAAAGTTCATTTATTCACATATCTTCAAACACAACAAGTCAGTTTTCCCCTGCCACTAAGAAATTTAAACACACCAAAAATCTTCTGATTATGAGCTGATTCTTCCAGTGTGAAGTGCAAGGGTGGTATACAAACTTGCCCAGAACTAAGGGTAGGTCAATCCTCATGCTGATTTTTGTGATGTTAAAAGGACACCAAGTGTGCTTTGTATGATGAAAATCCCTATTTTCCAGGGCCTGATCAAGAAGAACAGGTTATGTTCTAGTACAATCACACACACATCAAACACTAACAGTATTCAAGTCCTGTTCTACAGAAGCCCCCCCAAAATTTACTCCTACTCCCAGTTCTCCAGCTGGCACCAATTTAACACAGATCCTGACTCACCACATCTGCACAGTAACATCTCTCAGGGAGCTGCAGTGTCATCATAGGTGTTGGTGAGCGGGTATCCCAGAACTGAGGGGGGGCAGAGAAATAAAACTCACATTTGGAGCTCAGGATACACTTAAAATTACTACAGCAGAGAGAACAGAACTGTTTCATTCTTGTTATAGTCAGAATAGTGCAACTCCGTGTGAAGTGAGGCTATTCCATTAATTATTAGAGCTTAATAAAATATTTTCAATTCACATTGTGTCCATTTGTTCAGGTAAAAATCCTACCTTCAAAGTTTTATCCCAGCTTCCTGTCATCACACAGCTGTAATTTGGTGCTTTAATCCAATGGATAGTTTTCACAGGAGCATCATGCTGAAGAGAGAAAGGACAAACACACATGCAAGAAGCAATCATTAAAGGGACTAACCCCTCTTAAATTATAACTGGTAACTAATTTTAGTTACCATAATTACATATTGTACAAACAGACGTTAACTTCTATATTTGAGAATGTTAATTTTAATTCTGTTATTGCTGCAGTAGAAAGCTGGTATTTGTGAAGTGAATTGAATGACTATTAAAAAATTTTTTCCCCCTCTAATGCAGCAGGGTGACTTAGTGAGATCACTGCAAAAGTGGAAAAAGCTCTCTTAAGTAAAACACAGAAAACAGGTGCACAGGGCTTTAAATCACTTTGATCACTTGTTCAGGTGCATTCACTGTCTCAAAAAATATAAAAATTAGAAAGGTAGCTTTTAATAAAAACAGAAAAAGAAAAAACTCATTTAATATTTTGGGTTTTACTTACTTGTGCAATCTGAATTGCTTGATTACTGTTGAGATCCCACATTTTGGCAGTTTTATCACAGGAAGCAGTAAATACCTTACTCCCATCCTAAAAAACAAGAACCAAACTAAGAGATTAACAGGTTCTATGGGAAAACTTTGCAAGTCTTATTCTCTTCTAGTAACAGTGTTGCAGGAATGTAACATGTACAGGGATTGCAAGATGAAGAAACAAAACCCCAAGTTTATTTCTGACTATGTCATAAAAGAACAAATGGTGCTAGCTTTATCTAGCTTTTAATACACTCCTAACTTTTAAACTCACTTTTAGCCTTACATCCATGCCAGCCCATCCCACTAGGACACACTTAGCACACATTCACAGGAATTCAAGTCTATGCAAGAACCACAGGTGGCAGCTACACGTGGCACTCATCTGCCTGCAAACCACACACCAATTTGTTTAAGCTTTTGGTAAAAAATGTACATTTGTTTTTAAATAACAACATACATCACTCCAGCAGGCATCTAGCACGGGCCCTGTGTGCATCTGCTGAGCCTTTGGAATTGTCTGTCCGTTATCCTGAACTTCCCAGCAGCGAACCTGTAACAGAAGATGCAAATGCAGATAAACTATATTAACAAAAACTTGAAAAGACTTGTCTTGAAGACCCAGCCTTAGATTATCCAACAAAAAGTATGGTTATAAATAGCAAAGTCTGGGTTTTTTCAGTATTAGTGAAACCTTATTTTTTCTGCTTATGTTCCTTTCACCTGTAGAGCCAAAACTCAACCACACAACTTCAATTCCACCTCAAGAGTGACTTACAAACCTGTAACCCCTCACCACACTGTCCTGGAGAACCCTTAATCCTCAGCTGGGCAGAACACAACAGTTAGAAAACATGCCCACATTAGTCTTCCCTCCCTGCCTGAGCCAGCTGGGATTTCATCCTTCAAACCAAAAAAATTTGTTATGATAACTTAATCAATAACTTGATCTTTTTGGGTTTGTGCTGTCAAAGTGGATGATTTATCAACTATATTAAACTTAGTACCTTGGTACCAGACATAAATTTTGCAATTGTTCAGCAAGTTGGTTTTTCAAGTGCCCTGCACAAGCTATTAGGATCCTATTTTGCAGTTTAAGCACTTTATTAATCTGCATGTCTAATTGAGAATACTTACATCATTTGCCCATGATCCTGCAATGAGGAAATTGCCCGGCAGTGTTGGTGGACTAAATGCTAAACAAGATATGCTGTCATCAGGTGGAGATGTTACTTCAATATCCTGTAAAGGACAAGACACAGAACAACTTCTGAAAACTGTGAACTGAGCTCTTACTACTTCTATAGAATGAGTCCTGCTGTGCCAAATTAACACACACAGCAGCACAGGGGGCTGACACACGTACCTTCATCGGGTTGTGGTTATCTGCTGTCGTGCTGCCGAACATGCTGGTACCTCCGGTACCGAACCCCGACGTTGATCCGAACAGACTCATCCTGGCCCTGCGAACGAGCAAAAGGTTGAGCCCAGCAAGGCCCTCATGCGTGCCCGGGGCGTCTCACCGCAGCCACCGCACCAGCACGGCCCTGCGAAGCACCCAGGGACACACAAATATACCAAACAAAATACAGTAAAATAGACAGATAGATAGACAGATAGATAGACAGACAGATAGATAGATAGACAGATAGAAGCTTCTCGCTGCTGTTGGAACCCCCACACCTCCGGGCTGCCCACCCTGCCGTGCTCC
>VZUA01084971.1:23872-35518 GCA_013401035.1 Horornis vulcanius
GTGATTAACTTGATAACATGTTGCTTGTTGTAGTCCTAGTCATAAATTAAGACATTAGAATTCCATATTGCAAATCTCCTGATTTCACCAAGCTGCTGTAATGAAGCCACAGCATCTTCTTAACATCCCTTCAGCTTAAACTAAGCCAAATCTAGGGCCTCTGCTGTGATGAAATGAAGGAGGCTGTCACGTTTCCAGGGAAGAGCAGCCTTCCTTCCCAACCACACATTGCAGCAACTCCTTCCAGCATCTGGAGCTCCTCAAGCTTCTACAGCTGCTCACCCACCAGCAGCAGCTGATTGATTATGTGATGCACGATTTCTAGTGTCGTGCTGCTTCCAAGCCAATCTGCATCCTGACCATGGGTAAGAAATAAGGGATTTGGAAGAACACCTGAAAGGCAGCAGGACAGAGGCTGCCAGTCAGTCTGTGGCTTGGCAGTAACTCAGACTTGTTTTAAAAAAGGAAATACAGATTGTCCTCCCCTCTTCAGGTACCTTTACAGTTGGACAGACTGTCTTCAGCCTTAGGTGACAGTGTTCTCTTCAACAGCAGAAACAAGTGAATCTGAGGCATGTGACATAAAAGCCAACTGCAGGGATCCCAGCCAGCCTGGGCCTAAAGTTGCCTACTACTTACCTGAGCTTTATTTTTTTTCTTAAATCTAACATGACTTCAAAGATTCTGCCAGTGTTCTGCAGTTAAAATGAAATAAAAAGTTGGGAGTCATTGAGGCGTCCACATAGGAAAAGCAGCATTACAAAGAAGAACTGGCACTGCCTCACCTTCCTTGGTTCCTCAGGAATCTGCACTCTGTGCATGTTTACAGCTGGATCCTGGAATCAAACAGCTAAACTAATTCCTGCCTCCTCTTTGGGAGAAGTGAACAGTGCTTCTACCTGCAAAGACCATCAGCATCTTCCCTCTTCATCACACACACCTCCCAGACTAGTTCATTTCCTTAGCTCCAGCCATCCTTTTTCCTTTTGTTGTTTTAAGTCAAATTTTGAAGCATAAGTGCCACAAAGCATTAAAAAACCCAAAACAAACAAAAAAACCCTGCAACCAGAAAAAAACACAAAATGAGCCAGGCTCAGGTCAGCAGTTGCTAAGGAACTAAAGATGCATGTGTCTAGAACTCAATACTGCATAGGTTCTGTATCTCTTAATCATTACTGGTGCGAGCAGTGAGGCAGACAGTGCTGTTGGTAATCCCAGAAGAAATATTTTAACTTGCAGAAGTAATTTCATAACAAGGAGAAAAGTCATTCATTAAATATCTTGACAGATTTACTCTTGAAAAAGCAGCTGAATGCTTTGACAGAGCCCTTGGTACATAACCAGTCTCATCATGAGTAAAAACAAAAAAAACCATACTCTGCTGTGACTAAAATGCCCTCACATCTTTAAGCCCAAGTGGATAAACAGCTCAAAGATGGGGCCTTGAAGCAATGCCACGGAAGGCAAGGAACAGGGCTGGGTAGAGTTTCCTGCCATATTTACAGGCAGCGTTGTTTTCCATTTTGCATAAAAACAAAGTGTTCCAGCAAGATTGTTTCCTGCACTGTGGATGAATGTTTAAAGAAAACCAGAAGGGCATTATCTAACACTTGGAAAATGCTGACCACGATCTCTGTCATTCCTCCAAGAGCATTTTTCCTCCTCATGCAAGTGTCCAATGCTGCAATAATGTAAAGTTGTGTTTTAAGAGGTTCTAAACAAGAATCTCTGTTGGTGATAAAGATTAAATGAAATAGGATTTTCAGAAGCAAGCACCTTTACCTATTTTCTTTTTACTTGCCAAAATGAAGCAAATGTCCCCCAGCCTTTCTGAAAGCTGTTGCTGCTGCCCAGCCCTGTTTTCCCTGGGTAGAGCTATCCAATGCAAACACAAAACTTACCTCCATAGTGTCTGGGAGAATAAGCAGGGTGGAAAAGCCCCACACCAAACGCAGATTAACCTGGCAAATCACTTCTATGGGAACCATGCTCAGGTGTCATACACAGCTCCTGACAGTCAGGGACTGACACCACTGAACTAAGGCTTCCATGGAAAGAGAAAGGGCATCCCACTGCTAAATGAAACAAATCTTTTATTCATGAGCATTCTCATTTTAAATTCACAAATTATGAAAGAAGGCAAATCAGAAGAGACTGCCAGAGCATCTTTTAAATGATAAAGGTATAAATTTTCTTTCTGAACATTTCTAATTTAAGAAAGAAAAAGGTTGCATAGGCTTTCTACAGGTGTGCACAAAAAAAAAAATTGAAGTACATGGAAGTTTTTACATTACAATTCAGCGTACATCGGCTACTTGAAAAGGAAAGTATTTACTTGCAATTCCAAGACAGCTATTGGAACGACCTACAGAATAAGGCTTATGAATATTTACTTTTCAGTCCTGCAAAATATACTGAACACATACTATCAGAAAAATGAAATTACATTTGTGAATCTTGTTCTGGAATCTCTCGCTGATGGGATCTTTTCTGAAAGGACTTTTTATGTTTGTGTCTCCCAAGTTAATCTGGGAAAGAAACAGTGGTAATGGCATCAGGGGATTCTTCATAGCATCAGAACGGAACAAAACATTGATCAGAGCACAAGTGGAATGTCCTCGGCATGCAGAAACAACCAACCATGCAGACAGAAAAATCTTCAATAAATTACAAGCAAAAAATTATTCTAGTTTCTCCTTAAAAGCACAGCTACAGCATCTCTGTAGCCTTGACAGTCACACCACCCCAGCTGAAAGAGGTCTACTCCTTCAGTGGCCCAGGCCTGCATGCCTGACACACAGAGATTTGCAGTGGCTATTTAGTGAGTATGTGTCTTGTTCTTTGGTGTGTGAGAGTTCTGGGAGGGTGTTCCATGGGTTTAACTCTGCTTTTTCCATTGTTCTTTGCGATGATACTATAAACCGCAGGAATACTTTTAGGTACTTATCAGACTAATCTCTAGAACAAGAGTGGATCCATTATAAAGTGAATTCTTGCAGGTGATAAATTACAAGTGTTCCTGATGATACTCAGTAGCAGTTCAGTGATTACTAGAACAGCATCATTTTGGTTTTGTTACAGAAAACTATTACATCAACTATTCCAAAAAATAAGTTTGTTTTTTTTTCTCTTAAAAAAAAAGTATCAGTTACAAAACCAAGCTCATACAATCCACTTTTTTTAAAAAATAGGATTTAAATCATTTAGAACATGAATCTTTCTAATGTGCAAAAAAAAAAAAAAAAAAAAANTTAGGAGGAAAAAGTAGCGACACCTTCATTAGAGATCTGAAGTTCAGATCCAAAGGAACAATTAATGGAATGTTTCCTTGTGCACACACCTCCTCCGCTCAGCCTTCTGAGCTGCTCAAGAGATTTTAACATCTACTGAAAAAACAAAATGCAGGATGCACAAGGACAGATGTGAGCAGTGCTTTGATCTAGGTATCTTTGTGTGGTATCTATCAAGCCTAAGCCAGTGTATGAACAAAGCAGACAAAAGGCACAAAATTACTCAGCTCTACAGACAGGCATCCATGCTACTGTGTGTTAGAAATACAGTGGGCTTGTTACAGGGCACTATGGAAAGAAGCACTGAGCACATTTTACATGTGCCTTTTGCTGCCATCTCTCTCAAAAACATCTTCACTTTCGACAAATACAAACCAAAAAGCGACAAAGCCGTAACACACTTCTAGAATCCACTTTGTCAGTGTCACAGTGGGTACCTTATAAAACAAGATCAAGTGACAGGGTTTTTTAATTTTTTTTTAACACTACAAAGCAAATTGTATCCCATTTCATTTGTTTCATTCCTAAAATTACTGTCCCAATGGAATAATTTACTAAATTGTTACTGTTACATCACAGAATCATTTATCTGGGAAGCCTAGTTGTATCATCTCTACTCATCCAAATGTTTTATCAGAAGCAACTCCATTTAGTAGAACATGTAAGCCAGAAGCATTGGCATGACAGCAGCCAGAGAACATTATACAGCAAGACCAAAATTACCAGAGCAGCTGGCTCAGGGGTGGTGACCAGAGATGGACCGAACAGCTGGAGTATGGACAGACAAAGCAGCGAGGACACAACAGGTTAGCGTGAAGAACAACGTTCTGGAGAAGGTATTGCTACTTCTTACAGGGTGGCAGGAAATTCACACTCGTCAGTGACAGGAAACACGCACTGAACTCAGCAACCCAGAGCGAGCACAGCCAGTGGATCATTCTTATGTCAAGGTGAGTTACACGGTGACTGTTCAGACAGAACGACTGCCATTAAGAGACACGTCACGTTTTAAGTGCAAAACATTTTTGGCAAAAGTGAAAAATAGAAAAACCTTAACCAGTACTAATAAAAAAGTATTTTCTTAAATACTAGCATAGGGCCTGATCCTGCAAGCACACAACTCGGGGAATCCCGGCCGAGTCCAGCCAGGGTTCTGTGCCCTAACACTTGGAGGAAAAGGTCTTTGAGTTGCTATTGGTGTTGGTACTGTTTACATGTAGTGTAAATAACACACACAACACGTGCACACTGTGGGTACTTGGGGACGTGTGCCTGTGTGTCTGTGGATCTGCACACACAAAATGGCTCCTGAATAAACTCGAGCTCATGGTTATTTTGAGATGCATCATTTACAGTACATAGCTTCCCATGGGGATCTTCTGGGAACACGACCTATCCAAGGACATCCTGAAGTTACATACTATATCATTTTAATGCCTTTCAGGTAAAGTTATGAGGCAACTGCTCTCTCCTGTCAATGGGTCTTCCAGAGAGGATTCACGTACAGCCAACCGTCACCCTGTAAGAAAATTAAGTAGAGTTTACAAACAAGATTTATAAATACTGGATCTGTGTATGTCCACACAAAAGCTAAAATAAGACCAAAGAAGCCATCCCTGTCACCTGAAAATCTGGTGTTTAATGAATTGACAAGTAATGTGGGCAGGAGGAAAAAAATTACAAAGGGGCAAGAGATGCAATGAGAAGATGCAAGAGATTCTGGTTTAAATAGCAGCTAATGTAGCAATTCCCTCAGTCTCATTTCCCCTCCACCTTTCCTCCAAGGAAGGGGAAAGATGAGTTTGGTAAAATCTGTTTCCTTTCACACAGATGAAACCCAAGACTGTGTTTAGGATGTCAATGCTTATTTACACTGGATAAATCTCCTTAGATTGTGCTCATTTTAGTATGCTAAGATTATAGGGGATGTGAGTGTGCAGAATTCACTTGAAAAGTAAGGGCTTTTTTTTTACAGAAAAACACATCACTTTATGTGCCTAAGATTAGGCACCAAAAATCCAGATCAAAATCAATCTAACTGAAGGAAAGTGAACAAGTTCACAACATGGACATGGAAAATCCCACTGCTCTCCTTCAAGAGCCAGACTGTCAAAAAGAAAATTTAAGCAGTGAGTGGAACATAACACCAGCCCATGACAAAATCCAGGGACATTCACTTGTCCCCTGTGCAGGAACTTGCTAAGGGGTCTCTAAACCAAGAGACTCCAAGTACCTCTTTGGCAAAGTATTTGGGTTTCCAGGGAGTTGCGAGTGCCGCACGCTGCCTCTCCTCTGCTCGCTGTCTCTCTTCCAGGCGGTGCTTGTGCTCCGTGGCGGCATCGATGTTCCCCTCCTTCAGAGAGTTGGTGACGTGCTGCCACAGGCGCCTGGCCAGGGAGAAGGAGCACAAGGGAGGGTGAGAACAGCTCTGCCACAGACCACTGCTGCTGGACACCAGTCTGGTGAGCAGCAGGCTGAGGCCATGGTATCCATGCCAGTTTTCCAAGTCCCACAGCTTGGGGACCATCACTCTCCTAGGATGTTCATCACGTTTGTGGACCAGATTTTCAGATTCACCCAGCTCCCAGTATTTTGCCATGCAATTTTCTCAGCAGACTCTGTTTATGTTCCTGACTCTTCATCACCTGAGCTTTTTTCTCAAAGCAGTTGGATTTATTTTTATCATTTCCAGTTCACATTCCTTACTGATATTCCTCCAGCCCCCAGATAACATGCATTTAATTCTGCAGTTTTTTGCAGTTAAATTTTTTAATTATAAGGGAGTGTCAGCCAAAACCCAAGAATGCACTGAGTTGGGGCACTGACTGGTCCAACAAGGTCACTGACAGAGGAACTGATTCTCGGGAGCCCCTCTAGGTCTGTGCTCTGTATTCCCAGTTACAGTATTTACCGGCACAGAGCTACACGTTTCTCACGCAGCTGACCACACTCAGATACAGTGCCCTGTATCAGCCTAGCAGAAACTCTGACAAAGAAAAGCACTGAGAAAAACCCTCATCAAATGGTTTGAGTTGGAAGAGACCTTAAAGATCCTCTAGTTTCATCCTCCCTGCCATGGGAAGGAACAGCTCCCACTAGGCCAGGCTGCTCAGAGCCCCATCCAACTTGGCCTTGAACACTGCCAGGAACAAGGCATCCACACCTTCTGGGCAACCTGCTCCACTGCCTCACCACCCTCAGAGTAAAGAATTTCTTCCTAATATCTGATCCAAACTGTCCTCTGTCTGAAACCAACCATAGCTCTCACATATATCCAGGGCTATTTAAATGAGTTTGTGTTTACAATCTGATAAACTGCAGATCCTGCAGATACACTGGATGGATGCAATTTGCTTACTAGTATCTATAGAAACACAATAAATACGCTGAAAAGCTACTGGTTTCCTTATTTACTACAATCTTTATGTTCCACACTACAGGGGAAAAATGAGTTTGTGGATAAGCAAGTGGTCTAGAAAGTAGACAAATTGTATCTGACCTTGCACAATGACTCAAGACACCATTGTAAAATAAAGACATTTGCAGATAATAAAATGTAGTTTAACTCATATTTTTAAATCCTCCAATAAAATGTTCCTAAATCCAATTAAAGTATTGATTTTTCTGAAGATAAACATCAGCAGTTATTGACACTGAATACAGAACAGGTTTTTTTCTAATGTTCTTAGTCAGAGTTAGAATTTTTGAACCACAGCACTCAGACCTGCAGCTGGCTGTTCCCACCCCAAGTTCAGAGCCTCTGCCCTTACCTCGATTCCAGCGGCCCCTGGTTTGCTATGGGCCTGATCTTTTTTCTGATAACAGGCAGTTTGGTGGTGTCAATCACTTTGGTGTCTCCATTGCTGTAAGTGAATTCCAGGCTGCCATTCCATTCTCCCTGTGCCTTGCACACAATGGTGTTCGTTGGATTGTGCTTCACTTCGGCTGTGACCCTGATTCCAGGGGAAAGGAAAAACAGACCACAAAAATAACTGGTACCATTTATTATCAGCACATGAAAGCACTACCTTGCTAAGGGTGCAAGCAGCTTTCTACCTCCACAAACCAATTATTCAAGCAAAGCAGTGATGCCTCCAAGAAAGACAGACTCATCCCAGGAAAGTTCTTCTAACACAGCAACAGCTTTGGGACACTTTAGCTAAGTACAGCAGTAACCCAACTTAAAATTCTGATACTCAGCTCAAGCCCAGAGCCAAATGAAGTAACACTCAGCAGCCTGAAAAACAATCCCTGACATTCGTGTGACATTTTCAAAACATGATACTTTCACACCTGAACATAATGCTGTCAGAGACCCACGTCAAAAACTTTGGGTATCTTTGTTCTTCAGCTCTGCAAGTTCACTTCTCAGCTGCTGAGAGGCAATGATTAAAGCCACCTCACCAGTCAAAGAACTGGTCTGAGAGTGAGCAAAACAGACAGGCAGTACTGGAAAACCAAAATGCAGGGAGAAGATCTGTGTGTGTCCATGAGCATACACACATGTGCTTTAAAAAGCCATGTAAAGTAATCTGTAAAGCAAATTTTTTAATTACTTAAGTAGTACAGCACAACTTCCCCAAATTTTCATTCACTCTAATGGCACCAATTATTAATCTACAACTTTTAAAGAAAAATCCTGTCAAAATAGCCCCATGTGGACATTTACCTGACCACAACATTGAAATGGTTGACACCCATATGGAAGAATGGGGTCTGATGTTAATGACTGGGACACCAACTTGAGCATGGAAGCAAGACAGGAGGCTGTCTTGCACAGCACCTCTTCACCCCCTTAGTAAAGGGGAACCAAAGAAGGTAAATAACATTTTTACCATCTGGAATTTCACTGCTGACGTGCAAGTCCCCAGTAGGGAGCTACCACTATGGGCAGTGACACTTTTGCTTCTCTCCTCTTTTCAGGAGCTCCACCTGGAACACCAGGTCATCTACAAGACTCACACAGAAGCAGCAGTGGGGGGGTACCAGAAATATTGCCTTTTCCATGTACATTTTTATGATCCTGCACTTACAGCAACTTTTAACAGGTAACAAAGCCTGGAGAGATACATTCACTTTATTTTAATGAGAGAAATACATCTGGTTCAGTTCAAGAATATCATATGTATTGCTACAATAAACTGCTCTAAAGCTTTAAGTCATCTCCATCACTAACAGAAAAGAACTTCAGCTATCTATAAAATACTGCAACAGAAGAACTGAACAGATGCCAAGAGTCTTTCCCCTGAAATCCAGCAGCAGGTAAACAAAGTATGACAGTAATTCCTGTACCTGTGGACCTTCCCTCCATAGAAGGGCTTGGTGTGGAACGTGACTGTGGCAGAATAGCCCGTTCTGGCACAACTGATGTTGACTTTCCCTCCAAGCTCCACCCATGGGATGGTAAGGATTGAGCGAGCATAGGCACTGGGCAGGGTGAAGACATACTCTTCTTCATGTTCCAGCAAGTGAAGAACACCTGCACAGGAAGAGGAGAGAGTGAGGTGAAAAAAGGCTCACTGATAAGACCTGACGGTCACTCACCAATCACCACTATCAAAATGCACATCCACAGAGAGCACCATGTGCAGCTCTCCTTGAAGGAGGACACCTTCTGGTAAGAAACTCTACTCTCTGGAACAAGTTTCTTCCAACAAGCATTTTCAAAAGCATCCAATTTGACTGTGTACCCTGTGGTCCTGCATGGTACCAAAAGACTTTTCAGAAAATCTGACTGGATTCCTTACTTTGTATTACTGTTAAAAGGTGGAAAAACAATGAATGTCTACCTAAAAACTGAGAATTCAGATGCTCTCTCAGTGTTGTATCATAATCTCCCTCCAGAAAAAAATATGGGCATGGCCAAAGGACTCTTCACTTCTCCATTCAGTTAGAAATGGCCCAAATTAGTCCTCCACTAATTTCCCCTTGATGCTGTGAAAGGCTCTAAGTCTCTGTGGATAAAACAACGAAACATGACATCTACAAATTTCCCATTAACTTTGCTTCTTAATTTCCAAATGCCTGGTTTCTCACATAGGCTTTGAAAAAATCTTGCATAATCAAAGAGGAGCCCAGCAGGGCCATTGCCCTACTAGCACCAAGTCCAATGTCTCTACCAGGCAGAGAAAATTCCTGGCAATTCCACCTCATTCCGTAAAGGTTCCTCCACCCTCAGCACTATGAGGCTGTAACTAAAAACAACAAACAACAGCAACATTTTTTCAACATTACTTGGAAGTTGCACAAAGAAAGTTGCTTTCCTGATCAGACCTTTGCAGCTTTCCCTGGGGCTAAGGATACAACTCTATCCCCATAAAAACTGTAGTTTGGTCTTCAGGATAACAGGACATAAGACCAGGAAAAGAGCACCATAAACCTTGCACACAGAATTAGATCATGCCAAATGTCTGCAGTGTATTTTTTATTAGAGTTTTACAGTCTTTTGTGTCCCATTTACTAACTGCCTAAAGGCAAAAATGACAGCTTTGAAAATATTTTTTCACAACAGGGACTGAAAATAACCCATCACGGGAAGAACTCAGAACCCAGAAATATTTGAAGAAAAAGAGCAGGGAAGTTATTTTGACACAGTAATAGTATCTGTTTAGAAACAAGATGAGCTTGAGCCCATTTGCCTTCACCCTGGGGCAGGCAGGGGAAGAACACACTGTTAGTGGTATTGATTAATCTATCTGTTTAAGGGAATACTGATACTACTTTTTCAAAGTGATCTCACATTTAATGATGAAAAAGCATTAAATAGGAAAACAACACTACTGCTGCCAATATGAAAATATGCCTTTAACACTGCATGGAAAACACAAAAACACACTCAAAATTAAAAGCACAGAACTCTAAGAGAGCCCTAATCTTGAATATTGGCTCCAGGTAACAGAACTAAATACAGGCACAGGAAACTCTGCAATTTGTCACTTCTGCCTTCTGAAACTATTTCACAGGAAAACATTTGCAAACCAGAAGAGCTTCATGCAGCTGTTCTCAGAACTTCTGCAACCTCAGCCTCCCAGCAGTGACACAGACACCATCCACCCCAGCAGGTCTGACACAAGGAGCTGGGAGTGCAAAAGCACACAGAAAAGCCATGTCTTAAAAGGACTTTCAATAATTTTGTCTTGGCAAGTTACAAGTTCCTGGTGCCATGTGCTGAACCCTCACCAGCAGGGAAAGGCCCAGGAGAACACAGCCAGAACACACACACACGTTTTACCTCAAGCTTCCTCAGCAGAGACATGCAAGCTGAACACACTGCAGGAAGGCTGAACTACCCCATTCATCCTGGACATGCAGCCAGGAAGAACTTCTACTCAAAAAATGACTCTGGTTATCAAACTCATTAAATGGATGCTATAATAGCATTAAGTTAATAAAGAACAATCATAGAATCACAGAATGGCCTGGGTTGGAAAGGACCCTAAAGATCATCCAGTTCCAACCCCCGCCTGCCATGGGCAGGAACACCTTCCACCAGACCAGGCTGCTCAGAGCCACATCCAACCTGGCCTTGAACACAGCCAGGGATGGGACATCCACAATTTCCTTGGGCAGCCTGTTCTCAACACCCCCTCAGTAAAGAAATTTTGTTAATATCTAACCTAATCCTACTCTCTTTCATTTTAAAGCTATTGCTCATTTTTTTGTCACTACATGCTCTTGTAAAAAGTCTCCCTCCATCTCCCATCCTCCTCTGACCATCACTGTATGTGATGTTTTCTCACGTGAGAGGAAACTGGTATGATAAACAATTTCCTCATGGGTGAGC
Source organism: Horornis vulcanius (assembly GCA_013401035.1). NCBI lineage: Eukaryota > Metazoa > Chordata > Aves > Passeriformes > Scotocercidae > Horornis > Horornis vulcanius. The sequence continues at coordinate 34,946 of VZUA01084971.1, forward strand.
ATAGGTTTGCTTCTGTCCCCCTGATGGGATCAAGAGCTTTTTTCTCCCTAGTCAAGTCGGAGGGACTCAGAGCTGCAGTGCTGCCAAGCACATTTACAGTGGAGAGCAAACAGCAGCAGTGACCTTCAATGTAAATATTTAACCACCACAGCAGGTTAGATATTAAAAACTGAACCCAGCTCTCTTGGCAGTATTTTTAGCACCCGGTAGCATATTTTCTGAATTCCTTAAACACCTGAATAAATACACTTTTTAATGAAGTGCTATCTCACTTGAAATATGACTCCAGCTCCATAATTACAGTCTAAAAGAGATTAAGGGGCAGATCTGAAATACTCATGACTTGATAATACTTTTAGTATTAACCTGACTATTTTGCATTCCATTGTTTGCAGAGCCCACATGCAAAATCGCATCTAAGTGAAGCACCACAAACACTGTGACTGCACCACCACATCTGAACAGAGACTTGTGTTCCCTTAGGGGAGAGAAAGCCAAAAATTACGCTGAGATTCAACATTTGTAATAGGTGCCACAATTTGAATTACTGCCTACCCTGCCAAGTGTCAATCT
>VZUA01084976.1:7336-19385 GCA_013401035.1 Horornis vulcanius
GCTCAAGAAGCTCAGATGCCACCAATCCCTTGGCTTCTCTCCCAGGCTCTGGGTGGGTTCAAGGGGCTGAAGTGCTGAGTATTTTTATACAACAAAACAAATCCCCCCTCAAACAGCTCCAACAGCAAAACAAGCTCAATACCTACAATAAATACTTCCAAACTCTCATCAATTTCTGTTTTCAATGAGATCCAACAGCAATTAATGATTTGGGCCTTCAGTGCAGGGCAAATCTTTCTCACAGCGAAGTTTCACACAGCCTGAAGCTGTTGGCAGCAAATTCTGCTTAAAGTGGATTGCACCAGGCAGGGATCTGATGTTCTGGAGCAGTTCAGGTTGCTACCTGCAGTTGTACTGCCAGCTACAGGGGTCTCCCAGCTTCTTGGGCTTTTATCTATCAAGGAATCTTGTTGGTAGTCATCTCTTCTTTCAAATAAAGAAGTGGCAGCAGTGAATTCTAGTTTGAAAGTGTCAAGGCATTTCAATGAAGTATCTGTTATTTCTCAGTTGATTTAAGGGGGTTTTAAAGATGCTCAGCTTTAACGAGGCTTGATATACAGGATAAAATTATTTGTTTCTTTTCACCCAAGTGTGATGCAAAGCAGCTGAGCTATAGAATCACTACAGAACTTTTCTTCAAGTGTTTTCTCCTTCAAATCAGAGAGGAGCACACTCTGTGCTGATTTTTCTGCTTCTTTCTGTATTCTGTGCACAAAGAGTTGAGAAGAACGAGGCAGTGCAGGGCTCTTGCAGGTAAGAGAAGAGGAGGAAGGTCTGGAGGAAGCTACACAACTCTTTTTTTTAATTGTTTTTAATCATTTATGGCAGCTTTTAGGTAGAAGCTGCACTGCTGAGGAGCAAAGAGCTGACCCTTGAACACATCAACCTCACTTCTCAGACTCAGGGAACAATCACGTATTTTCAAAGCGCTTCTCCTTTTCCTATTATTTCAGTTGAATAATAAAAGAATGGGGGTAGATATGACTGAACTGAGGCTTTGTGGGAACAATTTCATATTCTGGCTGCTCCCTCCTATCAAAAGTTCAAGGTCTGCTCCTGTTTCAGATGGTTCCAGCAGCAGAATTCAGGTCTGGCTTTAGGGAGAGCTGGGAGGGATTTCCCCGCTGGCCTCTGGGCAGGACTTTCCCCTCCTTGCCTCCATTCTTCGCATACATTTTATGTTATAGTTTAATTATCACTTCTGCACTTGTTGCTGCTCCCTTTCTGAGGGGAACACCGACCCTTTGTTCTGCGGGAACAAAGACAATCCAAACCGATTTACAGCACTGGAGGGTAATTAAATCCTCATTATGGTGCTGACAGTTCCCGTTGATTGGCACCACGTGTCTGCTTTAAATAGGACCCGCAGGGATAATTAATTATGGCGAGCCCATTAATTTGCCATTTGCTTTGTGTGACACTTGACAAAAGTATCAGGCTGAGAGTCCTGGAGGTGTCTCTGCTCTTTGGGACTTCCCAGAGCACCCAGGAAACTCTGAGCCCTGAGTTCTGCTCCCGGGAATTGGTTGCTTTCCAAAATCTTCCTCTCAAGCCTTCATTAAAAATTATGTTCTGAGGCAAAGGCATCTTTTGGTGTGTGAAATATTTCAATCATGAGAGAGAGAAATAATATTTATTTATGAAGCTGTTTTGCAGGTAGCAAATTGGAGGAATTGAAGTGGCTTGCACTCCCATTTTGGAAAAGGAACCTTACTCGTGTTTAGGTTCATGTGTACAAAAATAAATCCAAATAGCCATAAAAAACCCAGTTTGATTAAAACTTAAGGAATTTGTTTTGTTATCATTTTACTGTGAAAAGATAGGTAAATGAAAAAGGTTTCCATTTCATTATTATTGTGGCCCAAACATAAATATTTTGTCTCAGTTTTTATCTTAAAAATGTACTATTTTAAAAGACCTTTTATTATTTATTGCCCTATATTATTTATTCCTTTTTTTATCACATTATGCCAATTTTTTGTCCTGGTTCTCTCACAATTCATTCCCCTTCCACGTGACCTAAGAATTCAAGGATTTCATTTGAGTTTTGACTGAGGATTTGTAAGGAGGGTGGACTTTATCCTAGGTAAAATTCCACGTTCATCTGTCAAACATCTTAGAAGAACCTGAATTTTAACGATGCATTTCATCACCTCTCTGTGTAATTATGTCTCAGTGATGTTGCTTGCAGGTATCAATTATGTCCTTCCTCTTCTTGATTAAAATAACCCCTCATTAAAAGCCACCTCTCCTCATTTGGATGCATTTTGATGACAGAACTTCAGGCAGGTCTTGACTAACGGAGGGTGCTCCATGCTGGGTCACTTCTCCCCCAAATTACCTCGTGGTAGATTTGAAGAATAAGGATTTGAAGAATAAAGATTTGAAGAATAAAAGCAATTCCTAGATGGGGAGGACATGTGGATGAGGTGGCAGCAATTTTACATTTAAGCAGATAATACTCAAAAAGTTTGTGTTGACTTCCTGCCCCCTTTTATTTTTTTTTTTTTTATTTTTGTCTTTATTGATTGGTAAATATGGAGATAAATTCCAGGGTTTGGGGTTTTCATCGTGATTTTTCTTTCCCCTGTTAATTCTGTCATTCCCCAGCTAAAAAGGAAATTTTGAAGACAGATTTTATGAGTGGCTGCACCCATCAGGAGCAGCAGCTGCAGCTCTGGAGGTGTGAAACCTGCCCAGGTGCTGCAGCATCTCTGCAGGCACCTGGAAAACCTGGCCATGGCTCAGTATTTCCATTTTCCCTCCAGCTGTTGGCATCTCCAGCCTCCCCCTCCATCACTGCAGAGCAGATTCCTCCTCTTTTACATTCTTTAATTTCATTTTATTTCATTTAAATATTCATATTCAACAGAAATATTATATTTTTCATATAAATATTCTCTGTCTTTTAACTATTTTATTGGCTGGAATTACAGGATCAGACTTTATATCCCTGAATTTATTGCCTTGGACAATAACAGAAAGATAAAAAATACAGAAAATGCCAAGTATTGCCCGTCAAGTTTTAAGAATTCTAAATGTTACTGTGAAATCAAAATCTCTATAGGGTTGTTGGGAGCTTTTGAAGANTCAGGTTGAGGGTTAAAAACTCTTATGTGATTGTCTCTATGTGTTCATCTGTTGCTTTAAGTTGCTTCAAAATGTTGAGGTTTTGAAAAGAAAGTTTTTAATGTTATAGTTCCAATTACAAAAGGAAATTGATGAAAATTATGGTTAAGAGGTAAAAATGAAGGTTAGAATTTCTTTTTTGGGAAAACCAATCAAATTGAAAAAACCCATTTATTTAGGATGAGTTTTATTTTTGGCTCATGTGTGTTGGTAACTGATTCAAAGAATTTCTTTTTCTTTGACTTTAAGGAAAAGTTGTTCTAAAATTAAAATTATTTCGCTGACCTGAAAAAGTGAAACATTTCTTCATTTATAACCAGATAGAAAATACTGGGAATATTCTGGTTTGTTTTTTTTTCTTTTGTCTCCCTTTCTTCCTTAGCATGGAATATTTCCAGTAGTGAGTAATGAGGAGTCCTTGAATCAAATTAATTTGGTTTTACCCCATTGTTTCACAAGTAATGCTGCTTTTCTTCAATATTATCATCTTTTTTTTGTGATTAATTCAGTTTTATCCTAGTATTTCCTATGCAGTGCTGGTTTTCTTCAACATTATTACTTTTTTTTTTTGTAATTAATTCATTTTTATCCTGGTTTTTCTTGTGCAATGCAGGGTTTTTTTCAATATCACTACCTTTTTTGTAACTAATTTAATTTTATTCCAGTGTCTTATATGTAATGCTGATTTTTTTTCAATATTATCACTTTTTTTTTGTAATTAATTTGGGTTTATCCCAGTTTTTCACATGTAATGTTGTTTTTCTTCAATGTTACAACTTTTTTTGTAATTAATTCAGTTTTATCCCCATATTTCACAGACAGAGCTGTTTTAACTCAATATTATATTTTTTTTTGTAATTAATTCAATTTTATCCTAGTTTTTCTGTATGTAATGCTGTTTTCCTCAATATTATCTTTTTTTGTAATTATTTCACTTTTACCCCAGTATTTCACATGTAATGCTCTTTTAGCTCAATATTATAAATTCTTTTGGTAATTATTTCAACTTCTTCTTGGTTTTTCACATGCAATGCTATTTTCTCCAATATTATCATCTTTTTTCTGTAATTACTTCAGTTTTACCCCAGTATTTCCCACATAGTGCTCTTTTAGCTCAATATTATAGATTTTTTTGGTAATTATTTCAATTTCTCCCTGGTTTTTCATATGTAATGCTCTTTTCTTCACTATTATCATCTTTTTTCTGTAATTACTTCAGTTTTACCCCAGTATTTCCCACGTAGTGCCCTTTTAGCTCAATATTATAAATTTTTTTACAACTAATTCATTTTCACCCTGGCTTTTCACACGCAATGCTGTTTCTCTTCAACGTTACAACAATTTTTTGGTAACTAATTCAGTTTTATCCCACTATTTCACCCCCAATGCTGTTTTAGCTCAATATTATAATTTTTTTTCCCCTTTTTTTTTTTCCATTGAAGACGAAGGGTGCTGGCCATCTCCGATGGGATTGAGCACATTGGGAATCTGCGCTGGGAGCTCGCCCTGTGCCTCCTGGCTGCTTGGACTATTTGCTATTTCTGCATCTGGAAAGGGACCAAATCCACTGGAAAGGTGAGGCTGAAATTCCGTGCAGCAGCTGGAACGTGATGTGCTCCAAACCTGTGCTGGTGTTAGTTTTGATTTCCATCAGAACAGGAGAATTTCATGTGCATTAAATTTTTTTTTTTTGTTTTCGTGCTTTGCTTTTTCCCTAATTCTGTTAGGTGAGGTTGGGTGGATTTGTTTTATTTTTATTTTTATTTTTGTTAATTTAGCGATGAGCTTTACTGGCCAGTCCTTGAACTGTGAAACCAGGTTGTGTCTATTTCTGGGCACAAATTCTGCAAAATTTAGATTTTGCCCCAAACTGCCTGAAGTCAAAACTCTCGGTCCCACAAGAGAGTCCCTGGGGGTTTTGATGCACAAAAAAAGAGAATTTAGAAATACAGATTGGACACCAAGAGCAGAAATAATGAAAGCACTCAGAGAGAGACCAAGATGGGCAGATTATGGGGAAAAATAAAAATATTTAGGACTTTTTGGGTGAATGCCACTCAATCCTGGGAGCCATGGGGTGAGGGAGAAGCTGCCCCTGGAGTGGAGTCAGACATCTGAGCAGAATCTGTGAGTAATCAACTGCACTGAGAGGGGAAAAGAGCCACAAATCTGGAGGGAGGATCTAAAAAAAGCACTGATTTCTCATGCTGGAACTAAAGGAAACCAGGAACAAAATTGGTGCATTGAAACATTTCATTTTCAATTGTTTTTCACATGGTTTGGGTTGTGGTTGGGTCTTTTTTTGTTTCTGTTTCAGTGACCTCTGTTTACAAATGAAATATTTGAAATGTAATGGATTTTTTTTTGAAATTTGGAAAACACCAGAGTGAAATTTTCCAGCTGTGTCAGTGGCACAGATCTTTGATGCTCTCAACATTTTGGCTGCTCCTGATTGCTGATCCTGGGTGTGTTTGCCAACTGCGCCTCCCAACAGAGATTTCTGCAGCCCCACCTTCATCCAATCCTTGCAGGGAAAAGGCTGAGAAATGCTCCCAGGGATAGGGATGAGAATGAAAAGCTTAGAGGAGGGAAAAAACCCTCCTAAAGAGAGGAATATGGAGAAGCCAAAGTGATCTGAGGGAATACAGGATAAATGTCCTCACATCTTCCACGTGGGCGCTCCAGGGAGGTGCCACGAGCACTTTGGAGTTGTCTGAGGGGCTGCAGCTGCTGGGGGAGAAATGAAACTGAGCAAAAATGTTGTTTTTTTTTTTTTCCCCCTTTAGAAGGAAAGTCTGAGGATGGAGATGTATCCTAGCGTGGTTTAATCTGCCCCAGGGGTGAGGGGAAGGCTCCGTGGCTGCACGTGTGTGCACGCACGCGAGGCTGGGCCAAGTGCACTCACAGAAAGGGTGCTGGGAGCAATCCTGGGCTCAGAAGGGACTTTGGAAAGGATTTGTTTTACATTTCTGCAGTTTACATCCAGGATTTCAATTGTTCTTCCATTCTTTCAGTTTATGCCACTTCCCTAGAAGCAGATCTTGTGCTTTGAAGGTGGATAACCTGTCTGACCTCTTGTTTGGCTTTTTTCTGATAGCTTAGCTAAACTCCCAGCTTTAGGTAGGCAGAACAAATTGATTTTATTTCAGTGTGATTTTGATAATCACCTCTCTGATGAGGTCAGCCTGGGAAAGAACAGCCTGTCCTGGGCACATGAAATGGGATAATAAACTTTTGAACAAGCAGAAATAACTTCTGGTCTTGCAACAGAAGGGGAAAGAAGAGGGAATTAATACCCAATATTCAGCTGTATAGGTCTCAAGCTTAAAACCTTTAGCTCAGGGTCCTGTCAGAGGCAGGCTCATGATACATTTGCACCATTTAAACCAGGTCTGTTTCTGTTTCCAGAGTCCTGAGGGATTCCTCAGGGCTGGGAAATGCCCCCATTTTTCAGGGCAGCCTGTGGCATCCACGGATCTGCCTTTCCAGAGGGGCCGTGGCTCTCAGGGGGGCTCTGTCCTGCCCAATATTGATCATTTCTTTTTCCACCTCTGTCTCTGCAGCCCAGGTTTTATCCCTGGGTATACATTTCCTGTTTATTAATTTATTAATTGGCTGTTCATTCAATATTCTTCCACTTGCCACTTTCTCCAGCCTTGTCTCTGGAAATCTGGGCCACGGCACTGCCTTCCCAGAGCAGCAAAAACAAAGGCAGCACTCAGGTGTTGGGTTCCCTACAAAGGGATTTAATCTGAAATGCAGAAGATTTCTGGGCTGAAGTTTCCATTTCAAATCCAATGCCATTTCTAAAATTCATATTCAAGCTCGCCCATAAGCCTTCCCACTAAATTGAATTTATTATATGCTCATTTCCAGGAAACATTTTAAATTGACTTCTGGGCTTTTTATTATAATAATATAACAGTCTGTTAAATTTATGATATACTTTAATTGGATGGAATAATTTCAATGAAAAAATACATTTATTCAAAGCAAAAAAACTTCTGGAAGTTTTATCACCTTTGAAACTTTTTCAAAGGGAGGAGTCTGTGGGACAGGATAGTGGAGAGAAAGAGGACAGGGGAAACAGAGGTGAGATGGAGAAGGTGAGGAGAGAATTCCTCTCCACACCCTTGTGTTTGTGAAATATTCAGGAAGTTGTTTCACCCTTTTCCTCTTTTTTTACTCTGCATTCTGATGCATGGTGAAAAAAGAATCCAAGCCTTAAAAGCTGTTATAAAATAACTCCATCATCCTCCAACCAGCACTACCACAGATCATGAATATTTAGTATTTCAGGATATTAAATATATTAAGACTAACATAAAGGTTAACTCCAGAGGAAGTGCTTATTACACTGTTAACAGGATGTTCCAAACTTTTCCATTACTGTTCTTGAAATTCATCACTTTCTCACAAAGCATTTTCATTTTCCATTCCAACAGATGTGAAATAGCAGAATAAATCCAGGTGATTCTGGCAGCTTTCAGGTGAAATCGATTTGTGCCCTTTCACGGGTCCTTGTCCTTAATTATTCAAGCTCTTCTTGCCCTGAATTATCCAAAGATCCAAATTTGTGTGCCAGCTTTCACATTTTAAATGTTGCAAATATGCAAAAAGCAGGATCTTTCAATGAGAAGCTCAAAATCAGAAGGAGAAAAATATGCCAATGCAGTGCCACCGTGACTTGATGTATTTTGAAACTTGCTTGATAATATCTGATCTCCATGTCATGGAGAGGAGCTCTCAGGAGCTGAGATCAAATGCTTCCAAAGATGAGGTAAGAACTAGCTACAAGACTGAAGAAAGTTAATTTTTTTTAACATTTAAATTATCATTCCAGTCTCTGATCATCAGGTTCGGTTCAGTATCTGAATTTTTCAAAATACTTTTGATTTCAGAGTATGACAATTCTGAGTTTTTCTATAGTGTACATAGAGCTGCCCAGTCTTCCCAATTTTTTAACTTCCTATTTCATTAATGAAATCTTCAGGTGGAAGGGAACCTGCTCTTCTAGGGATCTTGATTATCCATTTATTAATTAAATTAAATGTCCTCGTGCTTTAAACTTGGAGAGAGCAACACCAGCGGTTGCCAACTTATTTTTCCTTAATTACTAGCTGAAGGCAGTAACCCTACTATTTTCCTTTTTGTTTTTTATTTTCATGGGAGTTTTTGCAAACAAAATATTCCATTGAGCTCAGTTGTGTCTCTCTGCAGGTTCTGCCCAATTCCTTTTGAAGGGAGGAGCCTGCTGGACTCAAAGCTGTAGAAAAGCGTTTTAAATCTTCTTTCCTGCTCTTTCTTTATTTGGGGTTGTATCAACACCTCCCTGTCTTGTGCTGATATCTCTAGTCTGAAACTCTGGCAGGGACTCGGATTTATAAAACTGCAAAAGTTTGGAGGGACTTTGGAAACTTCTGGTTTCTGGTGGAACTTCTTGGTTAAAGAATGTTCAGCCCTGACCTTGGAACTGTTGTCTTGGCGTTTGGCTGCATCTTAAAAACCTCCAAGGACAGGGATTGCTCCTGTCTTGGGAAAACCTCTTCCAGTGCTTAACTTCCCTCCTGATATGAGTCATTAATCAATTATCTCTTACATGTGGGTTCATTACAATATTTAATTTTGTTAATGAATTATTCCTTTTTTTATTACCTCGTTACATTTCTGTTATCCAGCCCAGATCAAAGCCCATTTTTTTTTATCACCTGTGTCACTATGGAGCATGGGTTTGAGTGTCTCTAATTATTGATTTGAAAAGATTTCTGTATTAATAATCTAAATTAATAGAGTCAAGTTAAAAACTAATCCAGCTTTCCTGCCTGGACATCTTGAGTGGGAATGAGAGCTAATCAGCACTGATGTGCTTCAGAATTTTGTGCTGTAGGTGAGGAGAAGTTGAATGAAAAGTATTTAAAAACCCCCACAGTCTTGCAATCCTTTTTAATTTATTGATATTAGAATGTTTTACCCCACCCACAGCACATTAATTAAACTGTAGATGAGGTTTTGTTATGTTATGACTCAACTCCAGCGTTTTCTAAAGTGTTAAAAGAATATTCTTCCTCCAGGATTTTACTGAGTATTAGAATTTCACACTGATTGTATGAACATTGAGACCAATTCTCACACATTTGGGGTCCTTTTGAACGGGTTCCTGTGAACATCAGGAAAATATTCTTTTGCCAGAGCTACACTCAAATAGTTCTTGTGCAGTGATTTTTACTTCTGCACTAGTTGCTGGTTAATAAGTGATGAGAAATCCTTCTCATTGTGCAGAACCAGCTGCAAGAGAGAAAAACCTCACAGGAATCCATTCTTTGACATTTTCTGCAACTACTCTACATAGCACAATCACTGAACATTATTCTGCCCGATTCTGACTTCTGAGTATTTGGATGCTTTCCTTCCCTTTGTGCTCAGTTCCCTGAATTTCCACTCCATGCTGCTGTTGAAGGTGCTGACTTGAAGCTGCCTCTCAATTTGATATATTTTAGAGCTGCCCCAGGAGCAGAGGCTCATGAATACAGAGGGTGATGGTGAGAGGTGGGAGCAGGGATGTTACACCTAGAATCTGCTGCTCTAAAATGAATCTGTCTGGTTTTTCAGGCCATAATCAAATTTGCAAAGGTCTTGCACGCTCTCATCAAGCTTTTGATGATATTGTGGCTCTGTCTGTCGCTTTTTACCCTTTTCCACTCTGCAGATGCTCTGTTAACCACAGCCCAGAGAGCTCTGCTGGGAGGTTCTGCTGTGCTACATGAGAAAAAGCTCTGGTGTGCTTTTAAACATGAGCTAAGGTGCTTGATTAAATAATCCTGTGTGTCAAACACATCACAGGTTCCTGATTGCACAGGATCTCATTTCTGACTTTTCACCTGATTCATCACTGGATCTCCAGTGCATCTCTAAAGAGACACTGCTCAGTTTGCAGCTCATCGTTGTCAGCCCTCAGAAATGACATGGAAATATTTCTTGGTGGCGTAGTTGTTGAATATAAACACAAAAGGATGAAGGGCTCTGATACTGTCCTTGTCACCTCCACTATTCATGGAAGTGGTTCACTTTCTACCACAGCCCCACTGGAAAAGTTACAAACAGCAGAGCAGAGAACTTTTCTTTCTCAAAGGAGCAACTCTGCTGCTGTAGCTGCCACAAGAAGCAGATTTTGGGGTGAATGTGTGCAAACGAGGGCATCATTCCTTGTTTTACTCTTGTGCTATTGATTTTTTTTTTCTTTTTCCTGCGATTGTGCCTTAACCTGTAATGTTCTCCAAAAGTTACATTTAGGAAAATTAGTTAGATCCCGTTCAGACCCTCAGATATTTCCTGGTTTGAGCATTTAATTCAACCTTTACATAAAGAACTCAGACCAGGGTCCTGTAAAGGCTGCTGAGTGCATTTAAAGCTGTGATCACCCTGAGGGGTTTAGGATGAACTTCAGGAGGGAACTGGGGATGTGCAGCCTGCAGAAAAGGAGGCTCAAGGAGGATTTTGCTGCTCTCTAAAATGATCTGAGAGGAGGGTGCAGCCAGCTGGGGTCGGGCTCTGCTCCCAGGGACAGCATGAGAGGGGATGGCCTCAGGCTGCAGCAGGTTTAGGCTGGAGATTAGGAACAATCTCCTCCCTGCAAAGGTGATCAGGCACAGGAAGAGGCTCCCAGGGCAGGGTTCAATCCCCAGCCCTGGAAGTGTTCAAAAGACACGTGGATGTGGCACTTGGGGACGCGGTGGCTTTGGCAGGGCTGGGTTAAGGGCTGGTCTTTTCCAACCTTAATTATTCTGGGATTCTCTGAAATTCATTTTCTAACTGCACAGCTGCTGTCCTTTGCAATGCTGCACTGCTCCTCCTTTGTTAATTAGTGCCACTGATCACTTGGATTTGCTGAGCTGAAGGCAGTGAAGGGCCAGTAAAGTGTCAGGAAATTTTTGCAAGTCTATATTAATTATATCTGTCAAAAAAAAGCAACCCAGAGATGAAAGAGAACAGGTACAGCCTGTTTGCTGGGACATCTTGACATAGAATCCTATTAACAATAACAGAAAAATGTCCTGAAAAGGGGCTTTGACATTATTGCTAATCTGTCCATCACTGAAAACTGGACCATTCATAATGAATAATTGAGGTGGCCAAGGAAATGTACAAAAATATCTTTAATTCACACATTTTAACAAGGTGTAACTAAAGGTAGAGAGCCCTGGGTTTGTTTTTTTTTTTCATTTTATGATGTTTTTGAGGGCTGCTTGTCCCAGGCTTCAGTTCTGAATAATTCAATATAAAATAGACACCTGACCTGTTGGGAGTTTATTCTAACAAATTAAACTCTACATTATGCACTACTAAAATAAATATATAAAATAAAGCTGCAACAGCAGTTAACTTTTGGTTATAATTGATTTTTCATTTTGCTGTTGAGGGAAATGCCAGGAATTTTTTGGGAACAGTTTAAAATGCAAAATGGGAGCTCCCAGGCCCTGCTGGCTGAGTGTGGTGTCACCTCTCACTATTGAACCCCAAATATTCCCCTTTAGCTCTGTTTTTATAGTTCTGCATTTGCAGGGGCTGCTTCATGGATGCTGCACTGCACATCCCCAGAAAACTTCATTATCCAGACATCATAAATTATTTTTGCACCCCCCCCACACACACTTCCAGCTCACACTTCTTTATTTTTTGTGCATGATTTATGTCACTCCCAGAACTTGGAAGGTTTCATCCTCTCTTCCCAAGGGTTCTTGTCCTGGTTCTGAGGTGAAGTTCAGCTCTCTTGGTTTGAATTGGGCTTTGGTGGCTTTGGAATAATTTACCACCCCATGTAGCGCTTGTATTTCTGCCTGTGGGTCATTTTGTGTATTTTATTTCTGACTGTGGTAGTTTTGTCTGCTGTATTTCTGACTGTGGTAGTTTTGTGTGTTGCATT
>VZUA01084976.1:28886-39328 GCA_013401035.1 Horornis vulcanius
GTGGGGATTTTTTGTGTCCCAGGCAGTGACCTCGGGGTGATGTGGTGCTGGAGCTGTTCCCTCCTGCAGTTATTATTTCACGTGGAATCTTCTGCTTCCTGTGATCACTCAGGTTCTCACATCCCTTCCCCGAGTGTCCTCTCCTGGCCCCTCTTTTCTGGCTCATCTCATTGAATTTTCATTCCCAATGAATTTTTTCCTCTTTGCTCCTTATTTCTCTCTCCTCAAATCCCATTAAATTTCCTTAGCTGTTGGGTTTTGAATTTATTCCTGCTCGGAGTGAGGCTGTCTGCACTCACTCGTGATTCAGTGGTAATCTAGAAAGAATTCTGCAGCTCTTGGCAATCTGGTTAAGGATGGTTTACCAGAATTATTCTGTTTATCTGTGGATAAACAAAGATGAAAAGCAGAAAATTATGCTGAATAAATCTATAAAACACACAGAGAAAATAGAAATATCAGCCATTTTGCTGATTCTATCCCCCTCCCCTCATTCCAGTTATACAAATCCACTTACCTGGTGTTCTGTTGAGTTTTTGCTTTTGTTTCTTTTCTCTGCATATTTGAAATTTTAGCTTTAAAAGGCAGGTGGACCTCGAATGTTTTCCCCCTTTTGACATGCTTTTAAAAACCTTGCGAATCAGCTGTCATTCCTTTACACCATTTCATCCCATTTTTCTTGTAAATCCAATCAATGTGGAAAATCTCCCTTTTCAGCTGTCACTTGTAGCTCCATAGGTGGTGTAGAGTCAGATGAACAAAAGCCTTTTTTTTTCCAAACAATGCTGCATGGAATATTTTACACTGTCCCACAAAAAAGAAAATCTTTTATCATCTGCTGGTATCACCTAGGAAGTCAGAATTTGTGAAAGTGCAAATATCAGCGAGGCCAAGTGACTGTGGCTTGTGGGACAAGTTAAAACATTGGATGGAAATCCTGCCCAGATTGGTGGTTCCTGGGTGTCTCTACTCAGCCAGCAGAGCTTCCAGGCAGGGATGTGATAATTATATTCCTGTATTTGTGCCAATATGTTCTCGTGGATAAAAATTACTCTTTTCCTTCTCACATCACTTGGTGAAATTTTGGTTCCTGGGCAGTTTCTCCACACGGGAGTGCAGAGCAGCGTGGGCACAGCTGGGGGTTTCACTCAGGTTCTCCATGCTCATGGTTTCAAATAAATAAATAAATTGAAAACCAGGTTAAATGGAAACACTCCCTGAAAAATAAGGATGAGCAGCTCATGGGGGCAGGTCTGATTTTCCATAAACACTTTAACAGAGAGCTCTGGCAAATCTCTGGCAATTCTTGCATTGATACTCCTCATGTTTACAGCCCAATGGAGCAATAGAGGATTTTAGGGGACAGAGATCAGCAAGCCAGTGTTTTCCTGAAGCATCAAGATAAATTTTATATCATTTACAAAATGCAGTTGGTTCATTATAGCATCAACAAGCTTGAACATTGCAGCTTGCAGGGGAGGATTCCATCCACTTCCCGGCCTCCAAGTCCTGTTTAATTCAGGAATTCTGGTTGTGTGCTCTCAGCAAGAGCCAAGCAAAGGAGGAATGCTCACTGCTGCTGTGAGGAAGTGTGGGAAGCTCAGGCTGGTGTGTTCTGAAGGAGCTTTGCCCAAAGAAATCTGATTTGGGGCTTTGAGATTTCCATGGGTTGGGGCTCTGTTCACTGCAAGGAAATCTCCCTTCTTATTCTCAACAGGGTCATCCTGAGTTTCTTGTTCTCACCCTGCAGCATGGTGTGCCTGGGGTGTTCAGAAAACACCTTTTCAGTCAGGGCAAGAGGTTCAGCAGCCCCAGGGGCCAAATGGGAACGCAGGCACATATTTGTACTGCTCAGATATTTAGGTATGAAAAGATGAAACTGAAATCTAGCTCAGTTCTCAAAATCTTTATGATGCCTCACTCATGAAATCGTTCCATAGGTACCTCGATATCTATATATTAACCTTGGGTGACATCTAAGCCTCTTTAAGGTTTTGGCATTTAAATTTCCAGTACTCAGTGGTACTTACTTCTTATTCTTTGATACTTAAAGCTTGTGGCAGTCAATAAAATATCCATTCTCAGGATCTTTGGTTCCAAAGTACTTTCAGTTAAGCAGCCAAGCATAGTTCAGAGTTGTTGGGTGAATTTCCACCTCCTTGTGTGTCTCAATATCATTGTAAATTTTTCTTTCGACCACATTGTAAGAGAAGAACTTGGTGCAAAAACTCGCCCGCCAGAAATTTTTATTATGTTTCCAACTGCTTAAACATTGGCATGGCTCTGACAAGGGTTTAAAAAAAGCATTTTGAGCATTGGGATGCAAATTAACATACCGAGCAATTAAAGTCAATTAAAACAGGATGCGGTGTAATTAGAAACAGTTGTGTTCACATTGATATTCACAGAGGTTCGATGTGTTGAAAGAAAAGAAAACAATTCAGGAAACTTTTAATGCCCAACAGATGTGATGATGATGCTAATAATGGTACTGATCCCTAAATTCCCCATCCTGCCTCACCTCAGGAGCTCTTGGAGGGGGAGAAAATGGGAATTAATGGCTCTCTCCCAGCACAGTGCGCTCACCTGTTGAAGTAAGAGAGCAGCTGGAGCTTTTCTGCCCCAAGAGTTGTGTGATCAGTCAGCAGCAGAGTCAGTGGGAGCGGGAAGATCCCACATTTCCCACTCCTGCTTCCTTGCTGTCCCTTTCACTGTGGTTCTGCATGTCTGGACTGGGATTTATTGCCAGAAACACTGAGGTAGCAGTGTTTTATTTTGATCCCCTTTCTGCGGGGCAACCAGAGAGCGGGGAGAGCCCTCGTTCCTCTAAAGCTGAGGCAGAACCGCCCTGATGGCCAAAAATATTTGCTCGAGGTTGTGGTTGTAAGCCTTGCTGCTGTGGGATTGCACAGATCCCTTCACCTGGCTGCAGACAGCACTGGTGTCGGCTTTTCCTTGATGCAGGTGAGAGAGGAAATCCCCCCAGCACGACCTGGGCAGGAACCTGCCTGTGCCAGACCACAGTGCTTGCTCAGGTAGAAGGTTCCAGGCAGTGTGGGACGTGCAGGATGCAGGGGATGTGCTGCACAGCAGTGCAGAGAAGGAAGGAAGTGCAAGGAAATATTACAGATATTCAGGTGCAAGGCCTTCAGCGCCATCAAATGGATGTGTCAGCTGACCACCCTCTGCAACTTTTGGTTTAAAACAAGGAGGAAAAAATAGCTGGCAAAGGATTAAATAAATGGATACCATTAGCTGGCTACTCCATCCTTGCCACCTAATTTAAGGCTCAGAGCAGGACTGTGTCCATCCCATGTGTTTGTTTTTTAATTCTTGTTAGCTGCTGATCCTTTTTCATTTGAAACCCAAATGTGGAGAGACAAAGGATATTTGAGCTCAGCCAGTCATAGCAGTTTGCATTCCCACTGATAGTCAGCAAATGTAAGCTCTGGGATAAAACTTCCCATTTTGCATTGTATCAACCTAGGAATTCATCAATTCAGGTTTTGGGATCTGTAGGAATAGAATGGTGCTCACCATTTCCTGGGAAATTCAGGTTCCTCCATTTCTGAGGGTACCTGATGAGGCACATGAGGTCATGTAATATTTGGGGTTAAATAGTCTGAAAATCCTACTTTGTTAATTACAAAAATATGTCTGAGAATCCTTTCACAGGTCCATTCTTTGATGCATCCCTTACAGTTACATACAAGACAGATATTGGACTCCTGAGTTTAAAATGATTATTTTTGAGGTTGTGTTTTTCACCAAATGATTTTTTCCATCCTTGCAGCTTAACTAGTTTTGACTGATGCAAGGCAGGTGTAAGGGTAACATCTCACAGGTGGAAATGGCCACAGGCAATTACAGAGAGATAAATTTAGGGTGGTTGGCACATAAAGAAAATATTGATAGTGCCATGGAATTTTTCATTTAATCCTCTGAGTTTAAATAGCCATGTCCTGATCTCAGGTTTGGGATTGTGAAACAGAACCAATTCTGCTCCATTTTTCCTTCTGAAAATGTGACTTCTTGCAGGTTTCCTGTTGCTCCCCATGCAGAGAGCAAACTGACTTTTGGAAAAAAAATATGTGTGGCTGTGTATGTGAAAACAGAATTTGCTGGGGTTCAGCACCTCAGAAATTTTGCCTGAAGGTTCTTTGTAAGAGAAGGGTTCTCTGTCAAATCCCAAGGAGATGTGGATATAATTTAACCTCTGGGCTTGAGGAAATGCTTATTCCTGAAACCCAGACACGCAGGCAGAGCAGTCTGAAGAGAAATCAGTTTAGTAGTTATGAGGTGACTGAAAATCCATTGCTTTTATTGTTATAAGATAAATAATTAATTATTTGTTATCATGAGTACCTGTGTTTGGAAATAATCCAGCTACAGAGAAATTCCCAAACTCTATAAAAAAGTGCTGATCTCTCCTACAAAACCTAAAGAGTTTAGAAGGGAATATGGTTGGAGGAAAAAAATCACCTGCACAAAGGCAACCAAAGCACTTCACAAAGATGTGAAAATAAGGTGTTTTTACTGCAGCTGAGAAAAAAAAAAATTCCTTTTCTGATGTTGCTTTCCTCCCACAGGTTGTGTATGTAACAGCCACGTTCCCCTACATCATGCTGATGATCCTCCTGATTCGGGGGGTGACGTTACCCGGCGCTTCCGAGGGGATCAAGTTCTACCTTTACCCCGACATCTCCCGGCTCTCAGACCCACAGGTAGGAGCAGGGGCTGCCTATTTATTGGCCTTTCTGACTGGGAAAAGCTGCAGGAGCCTCTTGGTTTTGAAGTCTGGTCTCAGGTGACTGCTGGGGAGTTGGTCCTCACTGAGGTTGAGATGCTTGGGTGTGTCCAGAGGAGGCACCGAGGTTGATGAGGGGCTTGGAACACAAACCCTGTGAGGAACAACTGAGGGAGCTGGGGCTGTTCAGCCTGGAGAAAAGGAGACTCAGAGGTGCCCTCATCACTCTCTACAACTCCCTGAAAGGTGGCTGTGGGCAGGTGGGGTTGGTCTCTTTCTCCAGGCAGCACTGACAGAACGGGAGGACTCAGCCTCAGGCTGTGCCAAGGGAAATACGAGTTGGATATTAGGAAGAAGTTTTTACAGACAGGGTGATAAAGAACTGGAATGGTCTGCCTGGGGAGGAGGTGGAGTCACCATCCCTGGATGTGTTTAAGGAAAGACTGGATGTGGCACTGGGTGCCAGGGTTTGATTGAGGTGTTAGGGCTGGGTTGGACTCTGTGATCTTGGAGGTCTCTTCCAACCCAGTGATTCTGTGAATTCTGTTGTGTGTTGGAACAGATAATATTTTAAATTGAAGAGAACCTTGGTTGATAAATAAGGATTTTCAGAGCCTGTTTCAGTTGGTGCTTCTGCCACTACTGAGGGATGAGAGCGTTGCCACCAGTTCAGTGGGAACAAATTCAGCTGGGATTTAGGCATTTTTTGGTTCTTTGCTCCTTCCAAATCTAAATCTCAGGCAGCATTACAGAGAAATTATTCATTCAGATGATTGCTGTCTTCATAGCAGAATATGCAACTGAGGAGGAATGAAGTGCTCAAACCAGGAAATCTGCCTGCTTTGTTGTTTAATGTACAGTAGAACATGGAAATAATGGATTAAGTTGATCTGTTGTTTTGGGTTTTGTTGTTGGTTTTTTTTTAAATTTCCAGTGACAGAGGATTACAATGAAACAGTTATTGTCCATCATTTGAGGGATATTGAAGGGGGGAAAGAAATGACACAATCTCTATAGAACCTGACAGGTTGCAGACAGCATTTTACTGATCTGCTTTGGCACTGTAAAAGACATTATACAGTGTTTCTCCTGAGGCTATTACATTATTAAATGGATCCTGAGAAGCAGACAGAAAGGAATTTGGGAATATTTGTCAAAATGAATTTGTTTAATCCGCTTACTGAAGACGTGTCAGCATAATTTTTTTAAATCTCTGTTTACTTTAAACATGTATTTTGTTGCAAAAGACAATAGAGGGGCTCCTTCAGGTGATTTCCTTAGGGCATCTGAAATATCTGTAATGTTTGCTTTAAAGAGGTAATATTTCTACAGGAAGAAAAGAAAAAAAAACAAAACAAGCAAACAAAAACCAAAATCCAAAAAAACAGACCCCAAAAAAACCCAAAAAAAACCCCCACAAACCAACCAAAAAACAGAAAGAAAAAGATTATTTTAAAAGATTGAAAGTTTTAGACAAAAATTTGATCACATTGCCTCATTTGGACTTGACGTTGTGTTGTGTTGTGTGCCAGCAGGGATGGGAAGTGAAAGGGCTGTGGAAGGGGTGCCAGTGCTGGCTCTGGAATTCCTGCTGCACCTCCAGCAGAGGTGGCCTCAGGTCACCTGAGAAATGAGCTCTGGAACACAGGGAAAGCAGGATTCTCTGGCACACCCCCAGATATTTGTTTGCACCTTCCAACAGGCTCAGTCTGTGGTGGTTCCAGCCTGGTTCCAGCTGAGCCCCAAACTCCTTTCAGCCAGGACAAGGGACTGTGTCTGTCTGAGCACAGGGGTGGCACCCAGTTCTGCCCAGTCTGAGCTGGTGCTTCACCCCAGGTGTGAGGCTGGAGCTGCCCCTGCCTGCCCCAGCAGCCCTGGGTGCCCTGAGCTTGGTCACCCTGGGCAGTGTCTGTGTGGAGCCATGGAATGCTTGGGGTTGGGAGGGACCCTGCAGATCATCAGTGCCACCCCTGCAGTGGCAGGGACACCTTCCACCATCCCAGGTGGCTCCAACCTGGCCTTGGGCACTGCCAGGGATCCAGGGGTACCCACAGCTTCTCTGGGCACCTGTGCCAGGGCCTGTCCACCCTCACAGGGAACAATTCCTGCCCAATATCCCACCCAACCCTGCCCTCTGTCAATGTGAAACCATTTCCCCTTTTCCTGGCACTCCATCCCTTCTAAAACATCTCCATCTCTGCTGTGGGCTCCCTTCAGGCCCTGACTGAGCTCAGCCCAAAGCTTCTCCTCCCCAGCTCTGCCAGCCTTTCCTCGCTGGAGAGCTGAACTCCTCCCACGAACAGGGCTCAGTCCTGCTCTTTGAGAGTTTTAAGAGCTGGATCCTTCCCTTGCCCAGTGCTTTTCTAGAGGCTCTTAACAGGATTTTGCCCTGCCTGTGGATTTCCCACGTGCCACTGACACCCTTGCTCGTGTTTGTCTTTGAGGGGCATTATTGCCAGCTCAAGGGGCATTATTGGCAGCTCCAAGGAGGGTTGATATGCCTATTTACTATCCTGGTGCCACTTGTAAAGGAATATGTGGTTGCCATGACAATTTGCAAAGCCCATGGCGTTGGTGGGAGCACAAAGGCTGGAGACACGTGGGGTGTGTTTGTCCCACGTGTGTGGGGCTGGAATTCCTTTTGGGAATGCTTTATGGAGCCAATTCCTCCTCCCAGCTTCAGGGAGACTTGCACTGATGAGTTTTTGTCCTTCAGCTGTATTTTAAACAGCTTTTAGGAGAAAAGAGCTGAAGTAAAGTGTGCCATAACACAGATGGTGAACACCAGTGCAGGTAATTGAATTGTAGTATTCATTGGTGCTAGAGAATTATTTTTGTGTTGAAAAAAGCTGTCATTCCACTGAAACTGAAATATGTTGCTGAGAATAATTAATTCAATACTTGAAGAAAGCTTTCAGACTGATTGGTGCAATCTCTAGTCTCTTGTCAAGAAATAGAGGAAGCTTAGCTCTTCAGACTTAAAAACCAGAATTTGGCACGACTAGTTCTACTTTAAAAATAGCCTTTGGTTCAGCCTTGGTGCAATTTTAATGGTAATAAGATGGACACACAGGCATTCTCCATTTTATGGAAATGTAGAATTTAATGTTCAAACCCACAAATATTAGGATAACCTCCCCCACTCCATAAACCTCTTGTCAATTGGTTCTAGAGCTTTTTGCCAAGGAGCACAAGTGAAACTACCTGGGAGATTCGTGCTTCCAGTTTCCATGTTTACCCATTCCAGTGGATTTACTCCCTAATGCCAAAGCATAAATCATGTCTAGCAGCAGAATTTGTTTTCCTCCTCAGTTGCAGCCCTGTTTCAATAATATTTCAGGGAGGGTGTTGGCTCTGTATTAGGAGAGAGGTATTTGAGCCCCACAGCCAGCTGTGTTTACTGGGGATTAAATAAATCAAGTTTCTCTTCAAGGCTCACTTCAGTTTGAAGTTCTCGACTCTTTTGTCTTTGTGCAATTTGCATTCCATGGTGGGTTAAAGCTTTGTGAGCAGCTATTCATCTTTGCAGCTCCCCTCAGCTTCCAAGGGCCGTGCTCTCCATTTCATTTTTATATTCTATCTCTCCAGCAGACCCAATCCTCTCGCCCTGAAAATGCCATTTTTTTGTCCTGAGCATGTGTAGAGCTCCCCCCAATCCCTGTGTGTTGCATCAGTGGAAGCTGGAACAGTCTGGAGCTCTTTTTAAGCCTCAGAAGTGTTTTCCTTCATCAACAAAAAGGTCTCAATAATCTTCATGCTCAAATGGGCTTGAAATACATCCCTCTGCCCTAATCTGGGAGATACAGGTGCTGTTTGCAGCTTAAATAAAGGATCTTTGCTGAGTTATAACTCCCACAAAAGCAGTGCTGCAGCGAGTTAATGGGATTGTTATGGGCTTTGTGTGCAAGGCTGACTCAGAAGATGGTTCTGCTTGTCCCTGGACAGATTTAAGGCACTCAATATGTGATTGTGCTCGTGTGTGCTGCTCGCTGAGCCTTTCTGGGCAAAACATTTGGTTCTTTGTAAGAGGATTTTACAAACGTTTGTGCCTGGAAGGAGTTTAGGGAGTGGCAGATGCAGCATTTGGGTGGGTCAGGAAGTAAGAGTATGGAAAATCATATGGAAAATCATATCAATTTAACCCCTACTGTAACAGCAGGTTTTTAAAAATGGGGGGGAAATAAGAATAAAGCTTTCTTGTTTGTTGTATGTCTGTACACTAAAAACTGGCCGAGTTGCTGGGTTTTTTAAGTTTTAAAATTGTGCATTGTTTTAATGAACATAATCATGAGAGCATCTATCAACACAGAGAGAATTGCACACTCCTCTGAGGTAGCTGATTTCCACAATCTTGGACAAATTTCCATTTCTCTGTGGAAAGAATGCAGGTTGTACCTCATCTCTGATAAACTCCCACGTGAATGTTGAGCTCGAGGAACGAAGCCAAATTAATCAGGTCCAGGAAAATCAGAGCCATGACAGGTAAATTGATTTTAGGTTTCTCAGCTCTTTTATTTGCAAAAGGAAAACGTTAAAATTGCACTAAGATTTGTGGTGGCAGAGACATTTCTGCAGCTCTTTGGTAGCTCAGCCAGGAGAATTCACTTTTAGGCAGCTGGGATGTGCAGCTGACAACTGGGAAATGGCTTCCAGAAGGACTTTTCCCATAAATTTCCTTGGCATTGAGATTTGCCTGACTGGCTTGAAGCCCACTGGATTTTCCTTCTTGAAAATGAGTACCAAAACATGAGTGCACAGCAATGAGCATCAGCTTAACCTGAAAACCCACTTCCTCTGGATAGGTTTTTTTACTCCTAAGATCCCTCCCTTCCTTACATTGCCCTCTTGATCAAAACAGGCTTTTTCCTGTGAGGCATTTAGGCTGTTTTCATCTGTGGTTGTAGAGAAAAAGAGCACTTTAGTACATCTCTTTCAGAGAAAACACTTTTTTCCTGCTAGAAAGTCACTCTAAAATTAATGCACATAGTCTTTTCCCCCTGGAAATTGCAATTTTTCATTACATTTTCCTAATTCTTGTATTAGCATGAGTTTACTGTGGCGGTTTTTTCCCCTCCTTAACATGATATTAATTTGTTCCAGCACATAAAAAACAACATTCTTTCAAAAATATGCTGCTCACCAAAACTGCAAACAATTGCTTTCCAATTAGCCTAATTACAGTGTACATACAGGGGAGAGAAATTTGGGAATACTGGATCAGTGTGGAGGTGACACTTCCTTAAATCCTGACCTGAAAACCCTGCTGCAAAAACATTTGAGAATGTTTCTTCCCTTTTTATTTCCAAAATTTAGGGAGGCTGAGTTGCTCTAGGATCTGCAATAATGCAGATTGATCCAATTTTAGGATTTGCAGCCCCGGAATCCACAATCCTGTCGCCACCTCGAGGCCAGTGAAGCCTTTTTCAAGGCAAAGGAAAATCCTCTTTTCTGCCTCTGAGAGTGAAGCAAACTGCTGCATTCAAACATAAATGTTAGGGCTCTGCTTCCCCCCACAAAAAATAAAAATTGGGATTTCATTTTTTGGGTGCTTTCATGATCAGAAGATCCAGGTTGCTGAGCAGTGGGTTTCAGGCCTGTCCTGCATTTAAACCTTACAATAGAAACCTTGGATTTTTCAGATGTTGGCAATGAAATTATCTCTGATCGCTGGAGAATTTTTGGATGCTTTTATTTT
>VZUA01084981.1:0-17478 GCA_013401035.1 Horornis vulcanius
CTTCCAACCTAAACCATTCTGTGATTCAATAATGACAGCAGTAATTATGAATCTAAGAAATCAGATATCAGACAAACAGATCCACATCTAACACACAGTTGCAAACACCAATGACTGAAACTTTGTTTTGTTTATGGATTTTTTTTTTTTTGCGAGTGATTAAATCATACAGATAAATTAACTTCATTTATACTCACCAAACTACATGTTGCCAACACAACAAAATATTCTGCAATGAATTATTAAAATCAAATGTAAATAAACATTTTACACAAGGATAACAACTCACTGTGGTGCCTGACCCAAAACCCATTCAGATTAATTGGAGAGCTTCAGAAATTTTTGGATCATGCCCTGGGAAAACACAGCAACAACCAAATCACGTTCCTACAGCAAACTTATTAACTATTAATAAATGCTGTAACCAAATGCAAACAGTCTATTCTACAACTTCAAAATCACTAAAGAAAAAACTACACCAAATATATCACTGACTGAATAGCATTATTTCTTCAGAAAGCAGCAGAATAGCTACTGTTGGTCACTCACACTTGCCACTTCCCAAATTCTCCTCTGCTTCAGTGATGACTTACCAAAACTTCAGTTCTGGGTAAGACAACTAATTTTTAATCCATGATGTGTTAAGTATTGTTGGAACCACTGCACCCCTATCCCTGTGTCTGAAGGGCTGGTTCTCCGCCTGTGGCAGAAGCGGGCTAAAGCAAGGTTATTCTTTTCTCTCTCAAAGAAATGTGTAGCAATGAGCTGAAACACTTCCTTGCCTGGGAGGCTGTAGCCTACACCAAGAAGCAGACACAAGGTCTTGTACAGGTGGCACTAGACAGACATTCAGTGAATGTGAGAACCATAAGGAATAATTAATTAAATTAAATTTATTTAATTTCAAGGAACCATACCTTATGGTTCCTTTGCCTATTTTCAGCTGGCTGATCCACACAATTACAGTAAGACATGTCAACTGGCTTCTATTTATGATAATCTGCAAACACTTTCTTTCTGTCCTTTGCATACCTTTCATACCAGGTAAAAGATATCTGTGACTTCAAAAACAACAGCAGAAAAGAAGAACAATTTGTTATACTGTCAATTTGTTACACTACTAGACAATTTGTTACTACTATACTATCCGTTAATCGCCAGAATAACAACAGTACTGAAAACAATTTCTTTGTCAAAAAAGGAAAATATTTGCTAAATGTAAAAAAAAAGATTGCCTTCCCATAAAATTGTGCAGTAACTGACTTTTCCAAATGTATGTAACGGTATTTGGGGTACCTTAATACTTGTATTAAAATACTCCAGCATTTTTTACCCTACTCTCTGTAACTAAACTCCATGTTTGCAAAAAGGCCTGTGTAAGCTGTTGTTGACAATACCTCATCCCAAGTCCTGAAGTTTAGCTTACCCTTGAGATAGGCACAGCTTTCACTACAAATATACTTCTCATTGAAATTAAACAATTTTTTTTTCAATTGGGGAGAAGCAAAAACATGCATAAAAAAGATTTATTCTCTTGTATAAACACATATTTCTGAATTATGGGTAGATTTTACATTTTTCCAACAACAAGAAAATCCTTATGTATCAAAGTTTCTTTGAAAGCAGAGGAGTTTAAGGCTGACTAAAGTACATAACTTATGCACAGCTCTGTTGTGAAACTGACTTTGTAAAAATGTCAGCCTGGATTTATGGCTTCCTGGTTAATTAAATTCAAATCATACCTGTTCATTTAGGGCAGGCTGCAAGGGAGGGGAGGGACTTGGACTGTTAGCTCTGCAAAAATCAATCTAGAACGGCACTCTCAAAATAGATTGATTCAGACTAGAAGCTACCAACAGCTAAGGAATTTCAGTGACAGTACATTTAAAGTTTCTCTAAGTCACTCAGAACCACATAAATTAGTCATCCAAAACACCTCTTCATTTTGGATAGAAACAGACGCAAGACAGATGACACCAGTTGTCTTCAAAGATTATATGGGAAAGAACAAGTTTCTATCACATACTTGCTTTCCAGAATGAGCCTTCAAATAATTTTGACCACTTTCTGACGTCTATAACCTCCACTGATAACTGAAATTACTTTGTTCTCTTGGATTACCTCTACAATGACAGCGGTAAAATGCAACTGAAAAAAAAAGAGTTCTTGTTCTTGAGTGTATGTATCTAAATATTTAGGAAAATCCTGCAATTTGTTTTTCTTTACACACAAATTGGAAAAGTACAACAGAAAAAGCAGTACTACTTCACTAAAGGAACCAGTTAGACCCTGCATCTCTTCACTGGGAATAATTTCACAGTTCATACATGCTTTGTGGAGGGGGTTAGACTGGATGGCACTTGGAGGTTCCTTCCAACCTAAATTTATTGTTACTTTATACTTCATGGATGCACAGAGCAATACTAATCATGAAACCCTACACAGGGTCAGCCCTGCTCGAAGGGTTAAAATCAGCACACAGACTGAGCTGGGTTGTGTCAAGAGGAAAACAACAGGCAATACCCTTTTCTTTCACCCTACTCCATCACTTCCAAGCCCATGTATATGAAGTGCCCTGTGGGAACCTGGGGCTAATTAATCACCAACATTATGATATGCCTGACACTCAGCCAGATACAATACAGGCTGCTGACACTGCTGGGGCTGAAGTAATTCTGTGGTCTCAAAGCTACATTTCTTGAAGACAAGACAAAACAGAAGGAAGGCTTCTTAAACAGCTACGTGGAAGGAGTCTGGGTCTCCACATCAGTCTGTGGAAGAACCACTGCAGTCTATTTACATTTCAGGCCTGTTTCTGCAGAAATGCAGAGTAGAGAACTGGGTGAATAGGGATGTTATTTCAGTTTCTCTGAAATACAGCATTGTCTTTAAATATATTTCAAACTGACCCAACTCAGCAATCGGGCTGTGTAAAGTCCCAAAAAACTTTTGAGACTCATTCAGGGAAGAAAAGTAGGAGAACAAAGATTCTGGAGGACACAAGGGTGCTTCAGTTTCTCAGTGACTGTGGTGGTAAGAAATAAAAAACCAAGAAGGGTACTCTGAGTTTAAGGCAGTTCTCATAAGACACATTCTCAGGATGAGAAACTGGAAAGATAACAAAAGCCAGCCAGACAGGTGACAAAAGTCTCCACAAGGTGAAAATGATTCATGCATCTCTATGCTGGGACTAGGTCTGCTTGAAATAGTTGCCCTGAATTAAAGTAACATATGAAGTGTATAGTGAAGTGAGCATGCAAAGTGAGGACTGAGGAATGAGAAAGTTAATACTGATGAAGGGCCTGAAGAATTAAAGATAAATCACATACAAACTAACCTTGCCTCTGTGTAAGTTTTCTTTGTTTCATTTCCAAAAACACCCCGAATTTTTCACTTCCCATTACTTTTCTGAAAAACTGCCCCACACATCAGTAAAATCCACAAACTTGGACTTGTACTTTTAAAATTACTTCTTAAAAAATTAAAACTCAGCTTTCAAGAAGCAGACTATCTCCTGTCACAAGCTCTACAAGTGATACTGGAAGTCAGTTATCAAACTGCAAGCATCAGAAACTTTCAAGCTCTGAATTATTCTTCATGCAAACACTGATCACTACTGAACTTGTTAAATTCAACTTAAGCCTTCACAATACTTCAGTACTGAAGTACCCAAATTTCAGTAAAGTTCATCTGCTTCATCAATTGTACCAGCACATGCATATTAGAACTTCATCACAAAGTAGCTGGGATCCATGAAGAAGCCAAAATGAGATAGTCATGCGAGAGTGGCAGCAACTGAGTTCTGAGCTCCTCCAAGATCTGTTTGAAGATTCTTCCTGTGGTGAAGGCCAGGCCCTTGTTTCATCACTCAGATACCTTCAAATCTCTTCCTTAAAATGTCTTAATATATTTATTTTTAGTGAATTGAATAAAGGTTTGTTGACAATTTATCAGTGAGGAATTAGGTCAGAGGAATGGACTAACTTGCATCAGAGGTGGACAGCAGCTTTCAAGGATACATCACCACAGCCGAGGCAAGCTTCTGGCTCCAAAAACTATTTCATCCTTTCCTTTTGGCAGACAAAGTATGAACAAAGTAGCCAAAAAATATTGGTTTCCTAATCTCACTACTTTCTAACAGCAACATCAAATCATCAAATATACAGCTGTTTAAAACTAGCCAACACAAACATGTCAAATATTTTATAGAATGTTACACTTCTCTATAAACTGTTGAGGCTGACGTGATATGCAGAAGCATTTTCAAAACTTACCTCCAAATGCTTTAAAGCAACTGCTTCCCCCTACTATTCAGAACGTAGACTCTGAGTCTAGAATAGACCTATTCAGAGGAACAGTCTTTGACTACTTTTCATCCTGTTTTGTTACAGTTCATATTTATGTGGCACAACCCTTTTTTCGACCTCTTTCAATAAGAGGATGACATCTCAAGTTCTTAGCCTTATTGTCTGAATGAAGAATTCAGTGTGGGATTGTTTACAGTACACCCAGAATTGTGTATCAGATTCAACA
Organism: Horornis vulcanius; assembly: GCA_013401035.1. Lineage (NCBI taxonomy): Eukaryota > Metazoa > Chordata > Aves > Passeriformes > Scotocercidae > Horornis > Horornis vulcanius. The sequence continues at coordinate 4,534 of VZUA01084981.1, forward strand.
CTAAAAGGTCCTATTTCTCTCTGCTTGCTCCTACTGAACAGAGAAGTTCTTATTTTGCTTTACAGTAGTGCATTTAGTTATCTGTGTATTGCAGTTCACTGCTTGTATTTTGCCAGCAGTGTAACCTTACACTATCTGATGATTGTTGTCAGTGATCATCAGGTGAAAGCAATGAGAATCAAACAAGTGATCTTCTGTGTTTCCACTAGCTTTTGTTGGGGTTAACAGTAGGAAAAAGGAATCAAGAAGGATACACTGTACTCAAAACACACAGGAGGCAAAGACTGTTTAATCTAGAAAGTAAAACTGGATGCACAATGAAGCACTTACAGCTGCAGATCCCCAGACTCAATTCCCTTTCCTATTCCAACCACCCCCCTTACCTTTAAAATTGTGATATTTTTCTTCAACCAAGTATAAAGGGAGAGGAAAAAATATACTGTATAGGAAAAATGTATATATAAGAGTTTGCATGTATGCACAGATATACATACAAAAAAATACTTTGTGTGCTCCACCCTGCTAGCTAATCATATAAACCAGTAAACTTTTACTCCAAATTACCCATCCAGTTCCAGCATATAGATATAACAGCCTATACTGAGCAGCTGCTGGCTACGCAGTGCTCTCTGTACCACATGAGTTCCATTGTCACTTCAGCCTGGTTCCCAATTACAACATGTGATAATTCTCAAACAAAAAGGGGCTTGAAGCATTTCTTTCAGCTTGCTCCTACATACAATCCTTCCAGGTCAGGAATGAAGAAGTCTTGCTGAGTCACTTGCTCTTTATGACTTGACTTAAGAATTACCATAGAAGTTACATATCCAGTGAAACAAGCATTTTCCTTTCTATTCAGTTAGAAAAGAATACAAATAAGTTAAAAGTGCCTATGGAGGGAGAAAACCCCATCATCAAGCAAATGCAGAACTCCCTACAGTGATTAATCAAATCACCTCTGATGCAAAGGTCCCACATGATATGCCCTTTGCTCCATAACAGCCTGACAGTGACACCGTGCACAGACAGGGGGTTTGGCCCACCCAGGCACTATTGCCCAGCAGGCAAATTCATTGACTGGCTCCGTGCAGCTGGCAGCCAAACCAGAGCCATCCAGGACTGAAGATCTGCACATTTGCCACTTCAGTGGCCTAGCTGCTCTACACAGCTGGAACAACTGGAACAGAAGATGGCATAACTCTGCCTCAGACCCTGGGTTCAAAGACTCTTTTTCATAAATCTTCACCAGATTAAATGTGCAGGCTTTAAACTTGTGCAATGAGATCTATTATAACATGACTGAGGAAGCATATTAGCCACCAGTTGCAGAAGAAACTAAACATCATACACACAACTGTGCAATTGCTTTACTGTCAGTGATAGAGGAAACAGACAGCAGCTAAGACAAGATCAGCAAGTTTTTCTCTGAAGGAACTGGAACTTGAGCACTAGACTGTACATTGGCTTTGACAGAGGGGTATCAGCTATAAATGCAGACAATCTCCTGCTGTCTTAGAGAGAAGGTAATGCTATTGGAAAGCAGCCAACGTGGAAGGAGAGGAGACAGAGCATCAAAAGCCAGAACAGAGCTCATGAGTATTTGGCAAGGGTCTCTGCTGGATCTCCCTACTAGTTCTAGGCTAGTCACCTCAAGCAGATGGAAAAGAACAGAACTTTTGAAACTTTACTTCAGTTTAAGTGGACTGTGTGAAGAAGTCACTAACTGAAACAGCAGGCTGAGTGCAAAACAGGCGTAAGATTCAGTGTTCATAAACAGATTAAGCTGCAGAACAAAATACATAATTGTGCAAGTAGAAATGAAGCTGCTCACAATTTGGGACCTATATTGCAATCACCACCATCACATCATCAAGTGCCACTTTTATAGACATAGCACAACCAAGGATAAATACGTTCGCATTTTAAAACTTACTTCAGCTTTCCTGCCTCAGTGTTGACATATTTTTCAGATTTTCAGTTCACAGACTAAAGGCTGCTCTTGTTTTTACACCCCCTTACCCATATATATACATATGTGTATACACACACATATATGCAGAAGGAGGGAAAAAAGATATATGAATGCCTTCCTTTGTGAGCCACAAAAATAACTAAAAACTTCTGATTTTTTTAATGTTAGGAAACTGTTCCCTATGGTGAGATCTGCTAGACAGTGGAATGACTTTCCCAAATGAAACTGTGAAAGCTCCCTTTCTTGAAATCCTAAAAATGGATTAAAAGAAGTAGTAAGAAAAAAAACCAAAACAGACTTGCCACACACTGTTAGATGTTACTTACCCAATTTCCTTCAATTTCCAGTTTACTACAGAAGAGTAATCACTCTCATTTTGCCCTTTTACAAACCTAAAAACAAACACTAACGTTTTAAAAGTCATTCTGCTACTACCTTGCATATTTCCTCTTCAAGAGCTGCTTGCAGAGCTTTCCCTTCTGTATGAAACAACAGGTCATTCTCATCTGCTTAATCATACACGGACCTTACGTGTAATCTTAACTTCACTCACCACTACAAACAAGCAGACAAAACATAAACTGACAAACACAGCAAGCATATCTTTATAGGGAAATTGAATTTTTCTAGATATTTTATTATCCTTAGAAACTATAGCACAACCAATTTAGCCCAAGGTTTCTGGAGTTTTCCCAGATTAACTTGGAGCATACTATACATTAGGAGCAGGGGGAGGGGCACTGAAGGGGAACCACCATCTGAAACTCATTAATCAATTAGAATTTTTCATGGCTTACATCAAAATGTGATCTACACTGATAGAGTAAGTTTTAATCACAAGAAGCCTTTGTCCTTTCCATTATGAATATACATTACAAACGAGTGCAGTACTTGGAGGGGAGGATGGAGAACATGGCACAACAGCTTACCAATACTGAATACCTGTAAGGCCCTTGGTCTGAGGCCAGACCAAAACAAAATTAACTGCACTTAAAAATCTGTTCTGATCATTGGAAACCTAGACATTTTTAGGACTATGACTAGTAGAAACTATTTTATTGCCTTGATAATGTCTCCCTTACCAAAAGGAAAGCAGAAAGTCTTTCTCACACAGATGAAAACAAAACTTTGGGAACATTCAATATCTACTAGCTCATAAAATTATAACTTCTGGAAACTGAGCCTGATGCCTAACACTGTCCAAAACCCTTGAAGGTGATTCGTCTCTGTCTGGCTATTACTATATGTTTTTCTGCTTGTCTAAGCAAAATAGCCATTAAAAATTAGTACAAAAGAAGTTTCAACCGCCACCAGTTAGAAAAAGAAAATACACATTTAAACTAACACATCACATCTCACAAAGGAGCAGAACTGTCTCTTGCTGCAAGAACACTATGCAGACAGTACTACAACAGACAGACTTCCCATCATCAGCTTTGCTTTTAATTATGATGTTCCACTTCTAAATCCTGTCCTGAAATTAGTGTTAAGTTTAACTGAGAGGTGTAAAGTGGAGTTGAAGAGGTACTGTGGATAGTAAGTGTGCCAATTTAAATAAGACTGTAGGTAAAATAAATAAAGTCACCAAATAAGTCAGTAGGATAAAGTAAGTGGCAGCTAGAACTTGAGGACAGTGCTGACTCTTCAGCACCTCACCACCTTCAGATAGGTTTGACCATCGTTCCAACAAGGGCGGTATAATCCTGATCAGATGGCCTATGGCACCATACAGTATGAATTTAGCAATGTGCTCTTTAGAAACTTCCTATTAAATCACAGTCCACGTCACAAAACCCCCATAAAGCTGTTACACTTGGCACAGCATCTTCTTCGCAATGAAACAAAAATTACATAATTCAATGTACATGGAAAACCAATAATACTTCATTCATTTTTCATAGCAAAGTAATGTCACAAGTATGTTGAAACTGCACTGGGGAGCTTGCAATGCATCCGTCCTGGTGTCGCAGGAGCTGTGCTCCCCTAGGAGCAGAGACAGCAGGCTCAGATGACACCACCAGGCTGGACATAGCAATCCTAGATAGGGACAGCAACCTTCATTCCTTACAGGCAGAGCGTCAGTGAAGAAACAGAGCCTTCATAAAGGTGAAACTGTGTCGATTTGGATCTAGAGCCTGGAGAGGAACCCAAGAGCCCCGAAAGGGCGGCTTTTGGCACAGGAGGGTCTCGTCCTGCTGCCTCTGGGGGCGCGGAGGGGCGAGCCGGGAGCGCCGGGCGCTGCAGCGGGGCTCGGCCGCCTCCCGCCCGCGGCTGCCGCAGCCTCACATGCGGACGCTCGCCCTCCTCCCCCCGCACTACCAGCACCCCAGGGCTGCCTAGAGAAGCCGCAAAGATAAACCAGAGGTTGGGGCCAAGGGTGAGCGCAGAGCGAGTAGGAGCCACCCCCCGTCCCTTCTTACCCGCCCCGCTCTCACCCGCCGCGGAGTCCGATGCGTTTGTCCTCCTCGGGGCCCCTCCACAGTCAGGCTGAGCTAATGGCTTTGCCATGAGTGCTGGAAGCGCTGCTCCCAGGTCTGCCCCTCGGGGGCAGGACCAAGCAAACCCGCCGCGGCCCCCGGCCCTCCGCGGGATGCCCAGGGCAGTCCGCCAGCAACCCGCAGCCTCTTCGCGGTGAGCCCCGGGAGAACCACGCGTGGAGCTCCGCCACACACCCACGCACACTCTCATCCCGCCTCCGCCATGCTTTCGAACTCCCACGCTCAGAGAAAGAAACCCACCCCAAAAGCCCGCAAAGCCCCACAGGCAGCCGGCGGCAGCAGCCGCCCCCGCCGTGCGGCGGTGCCCGCAGCCCCACTGCTCCCCCACCGGGCCCCGCTGCCTCCCCGGGACAGCGGCGGGAAGGAAACAAAAGCACCTACTCCCCACCGAAGAGCCGCCGGGCAAAGATCACCTTCCCGCTTCGCTCCGGCCCCTTTCTCTTTAAACTCGAGAGCAGCCGCCGAGATACACGAAACGCCCTCAATTTAAAGGAGCCCGCGTGGCCAGCGAGCTCCGCCGTAAGGCCGACAGCGAGCCCCGTGCTGGGCAGGCACGGCTCCCACCTGGGCAGGGGGGAGCAGGCAGGCAGGCAGGGGTCCCACCTTGGCAGGGAGGGGGAGCAGGCAAGCAAGCAAGCAAGCAAGCAAGCAGAGCTCCCACCTTGGCAGGGGGGAGTAGGCAGGCAGGGCTCCCACCTGGGCAGGGAGGGGGAGCAGGCAGGCAGGGCTCCCGCTTTGGCTGGGGCGGGCAGGAAGGCAGGGCTCCCACCTCGGCCGGGGGAAACAGGCAAGGCTCCCACCTTGACCTGGGCAGGCAGGCAGGCAGGCAGGGCTCCCACCTCGGCCGAGGGCAAACAGGCAGGGCTCCCACCTCGGCCGGGGGCAAACAGGCAGGGCTCCCACCTCGGCCGGGGGCAAACAGGCAGGGCTCCCACCTCGGCCGGGGGCAAACAGGCAGGGCTCCCACCTCGGCCGGGGGCAAACAGGCAGGGCTCCCACCTCGGCCGGGGGTAAACAGGCAGGGCTCCCACCTTGGCCCGGGCAGGCAGGCAGGGCTCCCGGCGCCGCCTCCGCGGCCGCAGTCGCTGCCCTCTCGCCTCCGGCAGCCGCCGCCGTCCCCCCAGCGCAGCCTGCGAGCAGCCGCGCTGCCTGTCGTCGTGCTTCTGTCCGCTCAGCTCCGTGCTCTCTTTGGGAAACACGGTTTTGGTTTTTGTTTGTGTGTTTGTTTTGGGGTTTGTTCGTTTGTTGTGGGGTTTTTTGTTTGTTTTTTAAATTCCTTTCTTTTCCGACACCGATTTCCTATCCTTCAGCAGTCCGCATTGACTGAACGGAAGTTTGATACTTGGTTTTTTCTGAGGGACGGCAAACACAGTTCGCACTGATTTACCCTTGAAATGCTGAGATATTGTATTACAGCCGTTGGCAGCGAGTTGAGTCTTGGTTCCATTTCTCTTTTATTATTGCTCCCTTTCCAAGACTCGTGGTTGTGGAAATGGAAAGAAAAGACGGAAAGAAAAGAAGAAAAGAAAATGTCACATCCAAGATAAAACTCTGTGTTTTCTTTAGTTTGACTATTATATCTGGAATTTTTTAACACTTGTAGACACATCTTTTAATTGTCACTTTTTTTTTTTTTCTGGCTAAAGAAATATTTTGTGGAACTTCATTGCATATTTCTCCAAAACCATTTCAAGCCATCTTGTACTTTTTGAATAAAAAAGTATGCTGTTCATAAACTGGTCATTCATATTACACATTTTAAACAGTGATGGGTAGAGGTTTGGCTTGTTCTTGTTATCAGTGCTTCATTTGCCAAGCTAACTTTTAGCGCACATTATTTCAGACATTTCATTCTCACCTTTACATCATATTTGTGACGCTTCAATATTTTGTTAAATGTCAGAGATAGCCTCCTCCAACTGTTGTTTGTTCACTTATTCCCTGCACAGCGAAGCCCCTTTTGTGAATTCAATAGTGGGAAACAGATGTTCAGACTTCTGCTTCTCTTAATGCATGAATGTAGATTGTCTTGTTGAGTTTCCTAATGGTATCAAGCTATCACTTTCAATAAGAGTGCTCCAGACAAACAGTGCACTTATTTTTCTCTTTCAGTGTAGAGTCACTTAATTAAATTGTTCTAGCCAAAACACATTATGTATAATTATACTGAAAGAATTGTTTTAAATTGATTGCTGAAACAATCATCAAACTGACCCTTATTTTTTATTTACATTAATTTCTTTGTACGCTGATCTGCTGGGAAAACTTGATTTGTGTAATTAATGCTGGGCTATTTCTCAAAAGTTGCACTATAAGCAAATTCCTATTCTCTGAGTAGCAGATATTCATTCCTAGTCAATCAAATGCATTCTTGTTATTTATCGTATTCCTATACTATTATTATGCTTTTCTGATGGACTATTAAGTGCTGTGATGAGTGCTACTTAAATGAGAGCAATTCATCAGCACAATGATATAGTTAACTATGATGAGCTCTAGCCATGTGCTATGTGAGTAACAGCACAGAATTAAGTTACCTCCTAGTTTTGATCCAGTTAGCAAAATTTTCTTGCCCTGGACAAGACTGTTTTAATTGGCTCATCCAATTTTTTGCTCAGGAAAAAAACAAAACAAAACCAAAAAAAAAAAAAAAAAAAAAAAAAAAAAAAAAAAAAAAAAAAAACAGAAAAAAAAAAAAAAGCCCTAAAAATATATCCTAAAAATGAATGTACTGGGTTGGAACTGATGTGAGCTGATTCCTGCATGCACTTGATTATCTTACAATTTTTTACCTGACCTTGAGTAAAATTTTATTTGTTACTTAATAAGGATCAGTAATTTAAATCCAATTTATGTCAACTCAATTGAAAAACCAGCTTGAGATGTGAAGACAAATTTTGTTAAAATGTCCCTTGTACTTAAAAGCCCTGCCAATTTTTAGAGAAGTTGAAAAACATTCCCCTAAGCAACAGTTGCATCTTGACTAGAAGCTTCTCATGGTCCTTACTCCCAAAGTTACACGGTTCCTACTAAGTTTAGGAGCAATTCTGCACAGGGAGCTAAACTGAGGCTTTTCCAAATGCCATGCAGTAAATCTTGTGTGAGCATTGGCATAGGTACCAGTGGGAAGGAATAGAAAAGCAGTTGTGAAGCTGAAGCTGGTTGTGTGCTCCTTTATATGGTCAGTGTGTACCAAAGAATCTAACAACATGAGAGTATTCATAGGTCCTTTATCTATGTATTTTTCTATTGAGGATTGATAGTAGACAAGCAATATGTAACATCCAGTACAAGAGTTAAGAAAAGCAAAAAATTGATGGTTAAATCAAATCTTACTCAAGCAAAAGGGATGGAAACACAGTGCCAAGTATGCATCTGAAATCTCCATTATGTGAATGCCATTAAAGTTTCAGTAGAAACATCACAATTATGAACAGAGATTCAAACTTCCACCCTTTAGCATTAGAATTTGGCTTTCAAATTTGACACAGTAACTTTGGAGCCCCAACAGAAACATTTTCTACATAAGGTTGTTTCAATAACAGCCTTGCTTACCTTTGCAGAGAAAATACACAAACTTTCCTAGTGAAATGCTATCATTTTCATTAGTCCTCCACATAATCAATCTTAGGTCCTCACACTTTCAACCTCCTGTGTCCACAGGTTCTGATAATGCTTTTGACATCTACTTCCAAACAAATAAGAGGATGAATGGGTACATGAAAAAACAATGATTTGAAGACAGACATAGGAAAGGAGAGGGAGGACTTACTGTGACTGAGGAAGATACAGCATATTTGGAAGTCATTTCTGCACGTAGGAAAGCTGAACAATATTAATATCAAAACAAAATGGTTCTATACCTTGTCATCTAGATACTATTCCTTTCCAAGTGTTAAAATTAATTCTCATAATAAATGTGTGTATGTAGCTGAGATGCAACAAATTCTATCTAAAGATGTCATAAGCTTTCCATGATATAGGACAAAAAAATCAGGATTAAAGATTCTGAAAGATTTAGTTGTTTGCACATTGTTAACATTGATGCATAGATATTTGGAGATTAAATTCTGGAGCAGCAGATTAGCAAGGATGGCCACAATGGCCCATTTTATCTGTGTAATTCCTCAGCCCTTTTCTAAAAACTGTCATATAATCACCACCTCTGATGACCTCTGAGTGCTGTATCATTCTGTGACATTATCAGGATTTTCTTAGAAAGGTACCTTGCAGGTTATTTGCAAATGAGAGAGAAAAATTGCCTGGAACAAAGGTTTCTCAATGCCCAGGGAGCTGAAGCAGCAGCCACTGAATGGGAGGAGGAAAAGAGACCAAGAGAAAGATGATGTAGAGTGGAGAATGAAGTTCTCAGCAGGCAGAGATACGGGCATCTGTCTGTTATAGTTGTTGATCCCACTTCCCTGATAATTTTCCAAATTTTCCAAACACTCCCTCTTCCATGTTAGTGTCACAACTGACCAGAAAAAATCAGTCAAATATAACAGATACATTGAAATTAATGACAGACAGCCCAATTCTGTATCAACTCCTAAAGCATAAACATTAAACAGCACATACCTTGGTCAACTAAGAGAAAAGAGATGGGAGAGAACAACTGAGTTGAGTAGCAGAAATGCTGCATAAAGTGCACATTGAGTTTAGAATATCATACCTGCTGATTTTCTTGCTTTTTGCCATTAAAGGGATCATATAATTAAATTATTTAACTTTAAATTAAATAAGTTTGGAATGCAGAAGTAGATTTGCTTTGTTCGTTCTTTCAGTACATGCCACAAGTTAAAATTCAAAAAATAGAGTCAGAGGTGACTAAAAGTTGCTGGTACTTGAGTCAGTTTGTTAGAATATGAACAGCCATAATGACTGCAGAATGTGTTTCATAAATCATCCAGTATTGCCCCAATATTATAGTACTTACTTTGCCAAAAATTTCCATGTCTTCCTTGACTTTTAATAAAGGGAGAGTAGTCAATAGCTTTGCAGGCCCGAGATCAATAAATATAACCTTATGGAACTCACTGAAATATATTGCAGTAACTGGTGTCAGATACACCTTATTTTAATTTTTTTTTTTAAACAGTTGGAATATAATGTATAAATCTCAGTTAAAATGTGTCCTTTGTATGGCAATTTTAAGAATATTGGAAAAAAATTAAATGGGTAGAATTTAAAATTGTTTCAGTTATGCATCATTTACTATTTTCATTACCATGAAAATAAGACAAGCTGTGAGTTAATTCCATCCTCTTATAATTCCATTCAACACACACAGTGACTTCACAGTCAACTGAACTTTTATCAAACCTGCAGTGGAACACTCATGTGAAAGCTCTATGAATAAACTTCAAACAACTCTTTTACCATAAAAGTAGTATGTTTTGTCCTTCCATCTTGGAAACTTACTATGCAAGATCTGTACTTTCTATCCATATAATTATATATAACTAAAAAAAATTTACAATTTTCATGAAACTTTGTGTTTATCTTAAATATGAAACTGAGCGCTGTAATGTAAGAGAAGCCAATTTTCAACATTACAGGTCCTAATACAAGTTAACTGTTTCCTCTGCATCATATTTACTAAAACCTACCTACTTCTAATCTTTTGGAGTAATATTCTTTAGTGTCATGGAAAACACCTGGATGAAATTTGACTCAGTAACACAGATTTCTATCTTCACAGAGATGCCTGGATTGCTGTACTGTACACCAGCATACATAGACTGCTCAGAAGGTCCAGGTCTGTAGTATGTGCATCACTGGGACAAATACTACAGAATAAGTGCTCACAATTCTGATTTATATAGAATGGTATTATTTGGCTGTCGTGTTTATCCATGGATATAGAGCATGTGACTGATATGCACAATATAATTACCAGGCCAAATATCTTCTGTTTGACAAAGCACAATAATCTGTCCCTAAACAAACAGTGCCTTAAACATAAATTAAGCAGACAGTTATTACTAATTTTTTCTCAAATATTTTTTCTTAAAACCTCAGTTACTCCATTGATAAAGATGATTTAAATCCCTACCTATATCGGATAGGCCTCATAACGCCTTCCTTCCTTCTTGGAGTGAAATCAGTGACACCCTCACATGCAGAACTCTAAACTTAGTTCTAACTATAGCTCATACTACACTGTCTTCCTCACAAGACAATGTAGCAATTGAAAGTGATTGAGACACATAGCAACTTAATCTAAATGAGATATTGGTCAGAACTAGCCCAAATGTAAATGAAGTGATGATCTCTGTTCCTGTTCCTTTTATTTTACAAGAAACCTAGATTTTGTGGGTGGTCTCCACTTGGAATGGACAAATCATTAAAATAGGGTGGTGAGGTCACATAGAAGCAACAGATTTTAGCTGCTGACAATACTAGAAGAGCAGTGAGAAAAAGAGGATCTAAACATCTATCACATTGTCTTCTTGTAAATGTTCTGGAATAATTTTATCTGCAGCTTCTTTTATAGTAGCTGAATCAAAATACATATACTATTTTTCATAGGAATTAACAGATGAATGGTCTGCTTGGGAGGAAATTTACAAAGAATTCTGATGCACATATTTTTCTTTTCTTCTTTTTCTTTTCTTTTTTTCTTTCTTGAAACTTGCAAAATTTCCAGACCAAGAATAGCAGAAAACCAATCAGTTTTTCAAGAACTCAAAGATTATTTTAAACAGAAAATGTTTTAACAGAGTAATAATGCTTGCCCATCCACTTCCCCCATGGCTGGTCAAATTACTGCCTTCCTTCTTTTTCTTTTTGCTTTGGATGTCTTCCTTCTCTTGACATGGATCTAGGTTTCCCTTTAATCATTAAGATTCATTGCTTCAATTTTCCTTCCCTTTAACTTATTCCCTTTGTTATTTGGGCTTTGTATGAAAATAGTTAGTTGAGTTTTGTTTATAGTAAACCAGGTCCTAATTCTATCCCTTACAGAGAAACTCCCATTAATAAAATCAGATGAAGCTTTTTTTTGAACCTAGTTCATAAGAACAAAATTATCAACAGTTATTCCAAATCTGAGAGAACCGCAGATAACTATAGACATAGTTTTAAATCTCTTCTTACAGAGAAGTATATGGACTCAATTCAAAGTCTTCATAGCTTCATCATAACCACACTGATATTTTCCCAGATCATTTCAGTCTGTACTTGTCAGAGACATAATTGTAATATTTTACTGAGTGGGGAAAAATGTATTTCAGTAGGGGAGGTACTGATATGATACCTCTAGATGAAAATGCTAAGGTCAATCCCTAAGCAAATATGTGGCATACAGAGGTATTTTATGTGTGACAAACATGTCTTTCTTCCCTACTCATTACCTAATGAAAACAATTTCATCAAACTACACTACCCTCGTCACTGGAACAACTTCTGCAGTCCAATTTAGGATCCTGTTTCTGTATCAAAGCCCCATAAACCAGAAGATGCTTTGGCTATCTCACTAGTTCAGTTCTATTTTTCTCACATTGCTCTGTCTGTGAAGCACAAAATTCTACCCTATTCAAAGTGATGCATAGTCACAAAACATGTAATTTGTAATAAACCTGCCTTTGTCACGAGGAAATTTAAGATCCATTGCCTGGCTAGCAATGTAAAGGAAGAGAGACACGATGGTCCTTACAGGTGAAAATTAGGTGCACACTTAGGTTTCTGCAAGCCTGAGTTTTTTTCCCATGCTCCCTTTATAGTTCTCCTAATTTTTTCCCTGGTGCATCTGACACAGCTGTTCAGCATTTATCCCTTAACCCTATACTTTCTCCATCAACATTCCAAATTAGGTTTCCTCAGAAGCTATTCTTGAGATACTACCTCTATTGCTATTTTTTTCTGGGACTTTTTTTCCAACTCACAGCTCAAACAGGCAATCTTATACCTTAAGGAATGCTTCAACTCCAGCATTCCTTTTCATTCTTCTATTACAGTGTCATCATCAAAGCATTCCTAATGGAAAGAACACCATTCCCTCTGCACCACACTATGTTGCCAAGTGAAACAGGGTGAATGCCAGCTCATTTAATAAGTTATTCCTGTCTTGCGGGGTTGGGAGATTCAGTTCCTTTTCCCAGCTCTGCAAATGTATCTGCTCTATGAGTTTTGCTAAATCACTTTTTATTTTAGTTTTCCCATCTGTAAAATAGACATTCATAAAACATAATCTCATAAAGTAGTCTGATACCAGTGAACACCAAAAATTATATGAAGATGGCCTTCATTTATTAAGTTGATTTATAGAAGCACCCTGCACATATTTCCCTTCCCTGTCTTTTCTTCTTCCTTATTCTGCAAGCCATGTATCTGGTAAAATGCTAATAAGAGAAGGGAAATAAGGTGGTTTGGGAATAATCCTGGCTCTGGTTATCACTTGCTGTCATACCAAAACAAGAAATCTGTGTGTGATCTCAAAGTATTTAAGTTATTAAAGGAAAGTTATTTAATCTT
>VZUA01084981.1:32760-44261 GCA_013401035.1 Horornis vulcanius
CCAAATGACCACATTGATCAGTGGTTTAACAGGCAAGAATATTAAGGTAGTGAATGAGAAATGTATTTGTGCAGGGTAGGAAACTGTTTATTTAAATAGGAGCTGATCTCACAGAGGTGAGACCAAAGGAACAGCATTGTATCTGCCCTGGTATAAAATAGATTTGAATAATCATAAGTATGGTCTGGAAAACTAGCTTTTTATCAGGTAATAATTAATATAGATCCTTCTCAGAGGCAGTTTGCTCTCAGTATTGTATCTGTCTCATGAGAAATTAAAGATTATTTTTACCAAACATCCTTCTTTATTAATCAGTTATGTGCCTTACTGAATTTCAGATTAAGAGATGCTAGACAACCTGGAAAAAAATTGCATGCTTGTTCTCCCCAATGTACTTCTTTTTAAAAAGTCTCAGGATAAGAAAATGACTGTAGCAATGAACTAGACCAGAGATAAACATGTAGTAAAGGTGCATTCTCTTTGATCATTGTTCAAAGGTAGCCTATAATGATGTTAAGCTACTACTTCAGTATTGAAGTCATTCACGTGCCAACACCACTTTAATTCCTTGTGTGCCACTACCTTAGAGTTACTGATATTATTTTAAATATTTAGTAATAAACCAATAGTTTTCCACTGTGTCAGTTCTTTCACAGCTAGGTATCTATGTCCCTAAATCTTTAGAGTGGTTGGCATTTTATTTACAGTTAGTATTTTGATTCATCTCAGATACCACAGAGGGTGGCAGCAGAGCCTCACTGCACAGATATGCTTGGACTTCTCATCCAAGGGGAGAATCCAAGCTCAAGGGCCATTTCTAGAAGCAGAAGAGATGCAGGGAGGAAACACCCATGGTTATGTTAGGCAGAAGTTTCCAACTGAAAAATTCTAGTGAAAGTTTATTTTGTCCTTGCAGTTCTAATTTTACCAGCTCTTTAATGTAACCTAGGATCAGGTAATAATATAAACCATATCCTCTAAGTGTCTCTATCCACTGGCCCATTTTATTAATAATATTAGGTATGCAGCTCTTAAATTCCTTTTCTATTACATGATAAATTCCATAGTATTATGTGATCAATTTACTGTAACACTTAACTAGTACATTTTACCAGAAATCATAGCAGTATGCACGGAACAAAAAGTGTAGCAATCAAATTCTGAATCTTGTCTTGAACTGCACCTTCCTATTATATTTCTTCCTCTGGGAAGTATGTTCAGGGTGATTGCTCAGACACGGGCTGTTCATAGCGTGTAGCTCACAAACACTAATCCCAGCATTTGATACAGCACTATTTAGAGTTTGGGCAATTGTAATGAGTTTTAAATCCCACCACAAAGATTGTTTGAATGTTTTCCTAAGGATAATTTCCAGTAATGAAATATGTACTGCTTTTACCTGCACATTTGTATCATTGTCCCTCTTATGGTGTGTTGGACTCAGAGCAGGAAATTATAATTGTGGTCTTGAGTTCCTGTGCATAGCTCTTTTCTCAAAATGAAGTTAGCAATGGAAGAAAATTATCACATGCTTTCTATATTACACCCATAAAAATAAGCCAACAATGCAAGACTATATGCCATATGATTCAATTGTCAGTTAAATACCTAGATAAATACTTGGTTTTAATGCTGAATAACTGGGAAAAAAATTGTATTTGTTTTGCTCTCACAGCAGGAGATAATGAATCCTCTTTAAAGTCCAGTAGGCTGAAATGTGAATGCAGCCTCTCTTTCCAATAATTATAGCCAGTGGAGTCATTAATATTTTCTTATTAATGTAAATGAGCTAGGTAAGAACAATTGATTTCCTCTAGGAATTAATAGGACATAATCAATCCCTAAAACAAGTGTGACAACAAGGTCATTCATCAGCTGCTTAACATTGCAATAGCCTAAGCTTGCCCTTTCAGCTAGGAAGAGATGCCATGCCCTGGAGAAAAGGCTTTTAAGTCATTATGCTATTGACAAAAAATTGTGTACTGTTGTCTCTCACAGACTCATCATTCTTAATGTTGAGGTGAAAGTCGCTGGCTTCAGCTATTTTGTAATTTCTCCTGTTCAAGCTTTGGTTTTAGGGCAAAAGTATAAAGTAGATCTAGGAAACTGAAGGTCTTCTCAGCTATGCATGGATCTTCAGGCATTGGAAGTGATATGCAAGCAAATGTCATAATTTAATTAATGTCTAGATCTTCTACACACTTTTGAGTGAGATTATGGCATTTTTTGATTATACCAGTGAAATAATCTGGCCCATCACTTACTTGCTTCAAGTAAGTTTGAGCACTGAATTCACCTCCAATTTGCCAGTGTTTTGCTTTTTTGTTAAGAGGTTTGTTTTCTCCCTAATGCAGCAAAAGCATATTTCCTTTTTTTCTTCATAAATATGTACAAAATCCTGTTCAACTTCCAAGATAATATGCATCAAGGGAACACAAGAATGACCGCAATGCAGAAAATAATTTCTAGAATGTAAACCAAGAATTTCTTAGTACTGCTGAAGTAGTCAAGAACTTTACCCTATTTTTAAATGAGTCAAAATTCAGTAAGGAGACAACCCCTTCCACCTGCAAACAGTACGTCAAACTATCATTTAACCCCAAAAGCACAAATAAGATCCATTAGCATGAAATGAAAGCTTGAAATGGTTTAAAGAAAGATTCTGTTTTCTGTAATGATAAGATTGTCAAGTTAATGGAATAATTTACCAACACCCTTTGTGATTTTCATTGCTTACTTTTGCTTTCATTGCAATCCTTTGCAGAGACTTTGTGTGTTCCTAAAATGTTTTTGTTTTTTTGTGTTTTTTTTGGTTTTGTTTGGTTGGTTGGTTGGTTTTTTTGTTTGTTTTTGTTTTTGTTTTGTGTTTTTTTTTTTTTGTGGTTTTTTTTTTGTTTGTTTGGGTTTTTTTTGTTTTTGTTTTTTTTTTTTATTTCAACAAAAGGTTTTTTGGCTAGTAGGACCAAGCATATGGCCTGGTAGGGATAAAAACAAGGAAGGAAAGAGAAAGGGCTGGTGTGTGCACTGACCCACCATGAAATTTGGCATGCTGTTTCACACCTCATGAGCCTGATCTGTGAGCAGTGAGCACAGTGCAGAACATGAGAGAGCAGCATGGAGCACGTGGCTCATAATGACAAAACTGCAGTTGTAATGTTTTGATGTGATCATTGTTCAAGACTATTGGAGTCAATCCAATAAATGTGAGAAAGGTTTTATCTGGATCAGACTAAATACTGCTTCCTTTTGAAAGTAATTGGGTTTGTGGCACTGGCTGTAATCGAGCAAGGTAGAGCATGAGTTTTGGTGCAAAATGTAACAGACAATTCTTCCCCTCCAAAGAAAGAAGAAACACTATTTTTTGAAGACCATACAAATGTGTAGGACCATGCATTTCTATGAAAGAAATTTATTATCTGAAAAAAAAAAATGGTTTAAGTGGCTGAGGAATGATTCCTATGGTATTAATTCTAGTAACATAAAGTTATCAGCTTCACACCTTGCATCTATGTCAAGCCCTCTAAGATTTTGTCTTTGTCCTATGGCTTTATACTTATGATAATTTTTATTCCTTTTCTATCTGAGAAGGGGAAAAAATGACTTAAATAATTTTTCTCTGTGTTCAGTGATGTCAAAAACCTGTTGCTGACACTGCCAATTCAAGACTGTCGGAAGCATGAAATAAATTGCAAAGGACTAAAAGGAGCAATTTAAGAAGGTGCATTATCCAAACATATGCACATGCACACTCCACTGGTCCCTGGACATCTGCTTGAATCTGGAATTACTACAATAACTTTCAGGTAATGGTGAGCATGCACTTGCCACTAATTACAGTAGGAAAATATTGGACCCTGTGCATGGCACTGAAAAATTGATCCCAGTGGTATCTAAGATATTTCACTGTTGTCATTAAAGCCTCTAGCAAAGTCAGGATATTTGAAAAGAGTTTGGTGTCTGCAATGTATTAGAGATATTATATCCCTATTTATAGTTGAATTCCATGAATAGAAAATTCCAACGGAGGATGTTTATTGTAGAAATTTTGGAACATGGAGCTTTTAAAGGCAGGTATGTTTATATTATGTGCCAGGTATTTAGAAAAAAGCAATTAAAGCTGCCTTGCTCATTAACCTTTCAGTTCCTCGTAGAGCACTTTAGGCACAAGAAAGTGATTGCACTTTGATTTGTAATGCTTCAGTGAACTGGCCCTCTTCTCTGGGTATGTGTGCATTGTACTAAAGCATGGGCTCTAAACACTTGCATGTGTTTTTGTTTCACCACAATTTGACTGATATGCTCATCTAAATTCTTTGAGCTCATGGGTTCCAAATGCCTTTTACCATGAACTTTGTTCATTCCTTTTTACATTTACTTTGCAAAGCTATATCACAAGCCATAACTGCATTATCATGGTTATTGCTATTTGAGAAGACTCAAGAAATTATAAGCAATATCAAATCAAGACAATGATTTATAGAAATATAGCTTGACTTCTGCACTGTAAATCAGAAGAAATGACAGTGTATTATTTCTCCATCATTGAGTATGATCACCACAAGTCAAGAAATTCTTACTCCTTTTAGAAGGTATCAGAGGTGAGGAAATCTACATCCCATGTAGTTGGCCGAAGAAGTGGATTAATTGAATCGTAAATCTTATTTTAAAACAGTGTGTGTATTAGCAAAGGAGACATCTTGAAAAGTATTTGGATTCTCAGAAGCTAATGTGAATTAATGGTTTTTGGCAGAGGTGATGTTCTGATGTTAATTTTTTAAATTTTCTTCCAACAGCAATTAAAAATAATAGATAAAAAGAAACCTAAAAGGTAAAAGAATTTTGTCCCTTTCTTCTGATTACAGAAGAAGAATCCCCCATGTGTGGGATGGAGTTTTTTCCTTCAGCCTTCATAAAGGTATATCCAAATAAACCTAAAATACAGGGCTTCTTAAAATGCAAGGGTTTGTCATCATCTTGGCATGTGTGACCCACCTGCTGTATCCTTGTCTCTACAAAACTTCAGACACAGTGGCATTTTGCTCTTCATGTGGAAGTTTGTGACTTCAGGGTTTAGAGAGCATTGCAGGTGTATGTGAGGTAAAATGTTCAGCTACTGATCAAGGTCTGGAAGGGACTTTTTTTCCAGCAATATTAGAAGAGACCTTAATTTTCATTCCTCTTTGTACTTAGCTTTATATTTTGTAATGTGAATTATCACTGCAAAGGTTGGAAGTTTTGATTCTTTCAGTCTCCTCTTCTGAGCCTGTCACATGCATACATCGTGACTAAAAAGGTTTGGTCCAGCTAAAGAAATTGGTTGAGAGAAGAGAGATTACAATATGTAATGGAAAAAAAAAAAAGGAATTTCGTGTTATATGGACTGCCATGCTATTTCTATTATTTTTAATACATCTTTACAAAACCTCAGTCTATAGGCCTGCTTGTGCTTCTGGACATAACAATTTTTTTTCTAAGCAGCATTATTACTGCCACATCATTTTGGATTGTGAAATTCTTGATTTAAAAGTAACAACACTTAATTAAGAGTTATTATCCAAAAATATATGTATTTTAACTAAGTTCTAAAGAAAGTAAATAATGTTGGTGTCAGTCTGCTGAGTGAAGCACAGAGAAATCAAATTGTGCAGAGTAATACAGGGAGTTTGTGGCAGTTGTCCACTTGAGGCAGGTATTTTTACTGCTGGGTCTGATTGCAAATCTGTCCTTGTTTAAATAGGAGACTACGATGTTTGGAATGCTTCACAGTGGTTCAAAAGCAATTCTTAAGAAAAAGCAAATAGACTTTTGATATTACCAACAAAATTGTTCATCACATGCACTGTTGCAGACTTCGTCTTGGTGACTTTCTTATTCCATTGGCACTCCTATGGTAGAAGGTAATTAACTTCATGTGAAAATAATGGAAAATGGCAGCTTTTCCACCACAAAGAAATGCTGAAGTCGGAATGAATGATGAAGCCTTTAGAATTAGTGGCAACGTTACTGTAGTGAACTGAGAGAGTGACCTGCCCTGAAGGAACAGGGAAAAGCAATAATGTTCATGTCCCATCTGTCAGGAAGGAGTAGGAGACATTTGTTACATAATGACTGTCCCATTCACTGAAATATTATGGGGATTAGAAAATACCTTGCATAATTTATATACACCATCTCTGTTGTGGAACCATCCATTACGCTTCCCACAGACAGATTAAGCTGACGTTCTGAACCATAAGCATGGTTTATGTGGGTAACATAATACTTTCAAATTATATCTGCTATGAGCCAATAAAATTAGTATGGGGTAGTTAGGCAATAGCCTCATCACAGCTAAACTAACAAAGGTTTATAAAATACTTCTCTCCTAATTTTTCATGGGGCAGTCATTGGTTCTTAGTTTTTTTTCTCCTTAGCTTTACTGATGAAAGGCAGCATTACTAACCAGTTCTGTAACTACACAACATGCTGGTGCTCTCAGGCATATATAGAATTTGAGTCAATCTTTTGTTCTCAAATATGTATTTCTCTGGTTCAATAACTGAATTTTTGGCTAATATAAAATTCCCACAAAGCTATGATAAGTTATACTCACTTAGAATTGAGCTTCTTGAAATAGAAAATGTGATAATTTTAGATACACTTACTGAGAGGGCCTTTTACTGGTGCATCAGTTTTTATTTCTGTATGGACATTTTTCAAAATACCTTCACTGATTGACTTCCAAAACAGTTACTGAGCAGTTTCCTTCCATTAGGGCTTAGTTTCTTTGGGTTCTGGGGGCAAGGGGGTGCCTCCTCTTTTGGGAACATCCCACTAGTACAAAACCATTGGCACTATTTGACTTTGAAGAACCATAAATCTATTCAAGACAATGACAGGACGAGAGGATTGGTTGTTTCTGTTATATTGGGAGCCGAGAGGGATAGAGCCAAGGCACAGTAGTGAGCATTGCACAGCTTCTTCATCCATCTGGGAATTGGCTCTAGGTGCTGTGTTAGCTCAGTGTATTATCTATAGCTTTGGATAGCTTTGTAGCATAGCTTTGGTGTATTTTCTGTTCAGCCTGCCGTGTCTTCAGGAGGGGCAGCCCGGCTCCTCTTCTGCACGGAGGAGAGTGCTTCCTGTTGGCTCTGCTTCCAGCCCGGGAAAGCTGAGCTTCCACAGACCTGGCAGCTTTGTTGCTGCTGGAGGAGGTAGCCTGGCCTGTCTGCCTGTGGGAAATATTAAAGGTAATGAGGCTTTCAGAAAGCTGTGAAAGCAGGCCCCAGAAACAGAAAGAGCTGAAGAATTTAGAATTTAGAAGCTGTGAAACTTGAAAATAGGAAAAGTTACAATAGTACAGCAAGCAAGGACATAAAACAATAGTCTGAGTCTTAATTTAGCTAGGATAGATCTTAAGGCTGCAGAAAAATATGCTTAGCAAGAGAGTAAACAGTTTTACGCTTAATAATGGAATATTGTTTATTGTTAATAGAAAGCATACAAGCAAGCATTGTTCAAAGCACATGTACATGTGCTTCCAGTGATTGGCTAGAACAATAGTCTGTAAGCTTCAGCAATATGCTATTGGCTAGAAAACTTTTAAAATGCCCTGTAACAAAGAGATGTTTGGTTGCTGCTGGCAGTTGTGAGCTGTTGCCGTCCCTCAACTGTGTAAAACCCTGTTATGAGACTGATGCTGCAATAAAAGCTTGAGGAGCATCCAGCAGTAGTCCTGTCCCTTTCATGCCTGAAGCCCCAACACACCTGCCCACTCTGAGGGGGAGGCCAAGTGTTTGTGTGGCTGTTTTCACTGGGGTGGGGTGCCCTGCTATCCCTGCACATCTTATCTCGAGTGTGTGTGCCAGGGCAAAAGATGTGGGAACACATGGCTGGGGTAGGAGATTTATGCAGCTTTTTCTCCTGGCAACATTAGTGGCTTATGCTTCATCCAAGTACAGCATTCAGTGTGTGTTTTCTTTAGAAAAAGGGATATACATTATGGTTAAATGAAAAGCATTGGAAAGGAATGGAGCTTCTTCTGTCACACTAGTCCTCTGCAAAGATGCAGAAGAGAGGCTGTCTTAGAGAATTATTGGTGTAGTCATTTCAGATGGGTAACATCTGAACAGTAACTTTTATTCTGTTTTCCTCAATCAGCTTAGATTTATTCTAAAAGATACATTATTGTGTTTAGGTCAGTTATTTCCTGAATTTATATTTAAAATTCTATTTCATAATTTGAAAAAAAAGTTATTTATTTTACATTAAGAAAAAACAGTTTTTAGTGTATGAGATGTCTGGAGAAGGCTGTAGATCTAATGAATAAAAGAGAAGACTAGGTTTAATTATGTTTCACACCTTTGGAGGAGTGGAACTGCCTGGGACACAAAGCATTGATCTAATATCTCTTCAAGACTTTTAGGACTGACACGTATTAAAATTTGTTTTATATTTTAAAATTTGCTTTCTGACCATTAGTGTGTTATTACAACTGAAAGAGGTGTAACCTCATAAAAGTGAGCTCTTCCTATCTTTACTATTGTTTCAAATTTGTAGCAGAGTTTAATACCACTAGATGTGTTTGCTGATAAACTGTGTTAGTTAAGCTTTCTCTCACACCTAAACAAACACACCCCACACAGAGTTCTTACATAAACAGAATCTGAAACATTTCCCTGCTGTAAAATCAGTAGGTGGCTAATGTCAGCAGCAACATATTTTTATATTTTCCTGCAGTAACTATTGGTTTAGGAAAAAAAGAAAAAAAAAATCTTCAATTCTGCACAAATAGAATGGGAACAAGGCTCACATTGTATGTAACCATACCAACACAGGTTTTGCTATCCAATTTGTGCTGTTTTGGGCTTAGGTAGAGTTAGTTTTCTTCACAGTGGCTGGTGTGAGGATGTGTTTTGGATGAGTTCTGAGCACAGGGCTGATGATGTAGCGATGTTTTGGTTATTGCTGGGTGAGGCTTGCACAGAGCCAAGGCCTTCTCTGCTTTTTGTAAAGCCACACTGGTGAGGGAGTTGAGAGAGCCTGGGAGAGTGGGAGGAAACACAGCCAAGACATGTCACCTCAGCTGACCAAAGGGATATTCCAGACCATGGGACATCAGACTTGGGATATGAAAAAGGGGAAGAAGGAGGAAGTGGGGGGATGGCATTTGTCGTCCCAAGTATCTATTGCTCATGGTAGCCCTGCTCTCATGAAAATGGCTGAACACCTGCCTGCCTGTGGGAAGTAGTGAATGAATTCCTTGATTTGCTTTGCTTGTTTGCATGGCTTTTGCTTTCCCTAATAAATATCTTTATCTCAACCCATGCATTTTCTAGTTTTTACCCTTCTGATTCTCCTGCTGCTCTCATTGGTGGGGCAGTGAGCAAGAGGCTGTGTGGTGCTTGGCAGGGCTTAAACCATAACACCTATTGTAAGTTTTCTTAGAATGAAGAATTGTTGGTGATAGAAATCTAAGAGAATAAAGCTGTAGAAATATAATGGCATTTCACTAATGTACTTGAAAATCCTCACGGAAACTTAGTGATCTTTTCACTGATTTCTTGAGTGTTCCTTCATGAAAATGGCCTCAGGTCTTTCATTCTGTTTGGCTGCAGCCCTGAATGCTTTGTAAGTCAGCAAGCAGGCTCATCAATTCCTCTTGTGATGTAGATCTTTATTAATAGGAAATACATAATATTATCTGTTCTGAAATTGCCATTTGTAAAATAACTGATGCTTCAAAGAAAAGAAATATCAAGTATGAACCCTGTTTCTTCTGCTGTTATGGGTATAGACCAGTATGGAAAGGAATTAATAGTTCAGAGTCTTCCTCCCAACTCTCAGCCCGGTAACAGCAAGCAACTGCTTTTGTTACATTTCCTGTATTTTGTTATCATGTGTCAGGAAACAATAATATGTAGACCTAAATAAGAAGTGGAATCCTGACACTGTTGAGTCACAGTAATCTATTGACTGCTCTTACCTGAAGAATGGAGTAAAACTGCACAGTTTAAGGTAATGTCCAAGGATTTTGAGGTAGCAGAGCTGCAGCAGATCATTGAGCCAGAACTTCTGGCCCATTAGTCAGAACCCCACAGCACACAAGTGTGGTGGATGTACAAGCAGGAAAATGAGACTTGTACCATAGTTATTTCAAGCCATTAAATCAACATACCTACTGTTAAGGAATCAAAATTTACTAGGCAACTAAGGATATTGCTTTTAACAGCTACCATAGAAATCTTTATGGCATTTCATTATTATTCTAGTATTCATTATTTCAAAGTTAAATGAAAATTGAGCTCTGTTAAATATTGTTTATTTTATGTCCTTGGGGTCTTAAATAAGAACAGGAGTTTTGCTGGTTTTTTTCCTCTCTTCTGCAAGACCTATGATGAATTTGAATATTCAGGTTCTTTAATTAAAATGCTTCCTTTTCTGCTTGTTTTAACATGACACACAGAGTGAGTTGATTATCTTTTCCTGAGTATATTTTGGAAGGTTGATATTTAAGTTTTTTCAAGTTTGGCTTTTGTAAGGATCTTACCTGAAATCATTTCTGTGACAAGGTCTTGTTCCAAAGGTATCATACTACTTGAATCGTAATAATGAATCAAAACCTAAAGACTTTGTGCTGGGTTGCCACTATTTGTAAAGTAAAAAGAGGATGAAGCAGAAAAAAAAATTCTGTTTCCAAACACAATTTGTAACAGATAAAGAAGGGAAAAGCTGGATAATAGTGAGGTGCTCTGCAGAAGAGATGCAGTAGCAGTGGGGAGCACTGCTCTTAATGTTTTAAAACCTACTGCTTTGCTGGAGAGCCCACATGAGTACAGGAGCTCTTTACAAATATCTCGCCCTGTGGATGTGTGAAAATGTTATTTATCTTGAAAATGTATATCTGAAAAATTTGCATGTTTCTTTTTAAAATAGTAATGCAAACATCCTCACAGTTCTTTGTACTCATGAAGACCCATCCCCTAATTTAGAGAGCTTAGTTACTTTTAAATGAAACTCCTTTCCCTGGCTATGGAAAACAAAGAGGTATTCAGCAGTGGTTAAGAGGCAGAAGGGCCAAGGCATTTGGAATGCTGTATGTAACATGAGAATCCCTCAAGCAGAATGGAGGGACCATGCAGTCATTGCTGCATATTCCTACCTGCCTACAGGGATATAGTTATGCAATATTAAATGCTCTTTTTATTAAACTCATAATATTTTCCTTATTAATTCTATAACCTTTCAAAGAATATTTTTGCACTTATAAACATTAAGATAGTGAAGTATATATAATTTTTATTATTAAATTTTATTAGGCGTTCAATACTTGAAAAATATTTTTTCAAATCCAAAACTGACGAGTATTTAACTATTAGATGTGCAAATATAATGAAATTGCATTTAAAAAACAAGTTAACAGAAAGGAGCAAACAGTTTCTTCATGTGCAAGCTGAAACTCATTAAGCTTTTTGTAGATGTGTCTTGGGCTGCAATGCAAGATATGTTCTATTCCCATCAGT
>VZUA01084983.1:14186-32737 GCA_013401035.1 Horornis vulcanius
AAATGTCAGAGCTGTTGCATTTTCCTCTATTTTAGTGTAAATCGAGGTTGCTCACTCTTGCCTCGTGTGATTTAAGGCAGTAAATCTTCATGGGAGCTGTCTGAAAATTAATGGCTGTTGTAGAAGAAACTACGTAATAGAGCTTTAAATTATGTATCATTTAATATTTTATTACATAATTGTATATATCACAACTAATGAAATACCAATTCAAAAAAGAAGTCGTTATTTTTTAAATGTAGCTATTGAACATCAATCCATTCTTTTTGCTTCAGCTTGTTAGTGCACCAATGATTAAATTGCAATTACTCTTCCCCCTAATATATTTCACAGTTTAAATACCCTGAATAGCATTGCTTTATGTGAGTTTGGGAGATGGGTACTGGTAGAGATTAGGACTGCAAAATTGTTCTTGAGGCATTTTTAGCTTCTGTGTATGAGACAGCAAGGTTTATAATTGGTATTTTCTGCATCTCTTCAGCCTAGATTTTGAACTTTTTCACCATGTCTGCTGACTTTGATGAAAGGGTAAGAGATCTCAGAGATAACAAATTCCCTTCAAGACAGCAGAGAATTTTAAATGCTTGTATTATGGAGACCTGTCAGAAGAGAGGACAGATTTCAAAATCTCAGCTCTAGAAAGTGTCCATTGGTGAATGCAGCTGGGAGGGCACCAAAGTCAATCAATCAAACCCAGATAAACACATTATATATCTGATCAGGAACTGAATTTCATCACTTCCACTGCTCACGGAATTAATAGCTTTTGTTGAGAAATTAGCAATGCATGGTTTCATCACAGAGGGTTTAAAAATATATATAGTTTTTGGGTTTTTGGGAGGTTTTTTGTAGTTTTCACATCTTGCTTTTTACTAAATTTTCTAGCAATATCTCACTTAGGGTGACTATTTTGAGTCTTCATGAAAAATTAATATAGATAGTAGGGAAAATTAAGTGAAAATGTGTATGGACCTGATAAAATTTGGTGAGGTTGTAGTGTAGCTGTAGATAATTCCATATCCAGTCTCTGAGGTAGTCTCTTGCAGACTCTGCTGTATATTTGCCCTTGGATGAAGAAATAAAGTATCAAATTCTTTCCCATTATATTGAAATTGATTAGAGATAACCAATATTGAGTTTAATTAGTTTTAAGGAAGCCTAATAATTGGAAGGCAAAAATGACTGCTATTTCAATCCTAGTGTTCAAAGCGTATAGAAGATGCTGGAATTTTCTCCAAGTTAATGTTGTATTTAAGCATTCTAGTTGTTTTGCAAAGAGGAAAAGTGCCTGTTCATTTGGCTTTATTCATAAGGTGTTATTACAAACAGAAAAATGGATGCACTTCAGGAATAAAATGTCCTGCATAAATTTTAAAGTACATTTCTAAAATCTTGAAATGATGAATATTAAAGCAGCTTTATACACACTGTGTTAGTGTTGCGTAGCAGCTGGCTGAAGTGATAGCAGCCAATATTTTTATCCTTCATTTTTCTGGTCCTGTGTCATTCTGTGTTACTCTCTGTCCCAAGGCTTTGAGTGTCACTTACAGCAGTTCCTTAGACTTAGGTGATGTTCTTTGAAGGAAATGAACCAGCCTATTTCTCAGTGATACCCAGCGATATCATCTGTTTATCACTGATAACAACTGCATGAAGAGCAGCATTTAGAGCTGCTGGCTCTGAGCATGGCTGCTGCAGAGCCCAGAAGAGCAATGGGTGCATGGTGGTGTTTAGCCTGGGGCTCCTGCATCGTGTCACCTGCTCTCTTCATCCATCATCACCAACACCAAACCTCTTCACGTCTCCTCTTGCTAACAGGAGGATAAGCTGACTTACAAATATTGATTGCCAAGCGAAACAGGATCTTACTTGCCATTAAAAATTAGTAAACTAAATGAATCTGTTTATATTACTATAAGAATAATAACATTTCTAGAATGTATGAAACTCTGCAGGTAACTTACTGAAGGCCAGTTCTCAAAGACTTGCATAGGATCCTGCAAGGATTTTGGCATTCAGAGGTACTCTGTACTTACTTCTGTTGGGTTTTTAGTGCATTTTTTATTATGTGATGTGTCAAAATGATTTCTGTCAATTGTAGTTTTCAGTGCAGTTTCTGTGCTTTATGACACAGCCTCTTCCCTAAAGCTGGTAGCCAGCTCTTTTAATCTGAGCTTTTCACTGTGGTGGCTTTGCAGCTTCTTCAGCCATGAACTGTTGACATGGACAAGCTGCTGTTGTGGAACAAGCCTGTGTTTGCTCCTCAGCAGTGAGAAAATTATTGCCTAACATGGAAAGTGCCTTAAACTGTAGCTTTTGGTGCGCACTTGAAATTTTCTTCTTTCCTTTAACTGTGACATTTTTTTGCCACAAAACTTACTAGGGACCAGTGGTCCTGGATGTGAATGAAGCTTAGTGCTTTTGGTTTGCTTTGTTTCAGTGTCCATTGTGGCTACAGGAATATCCTATCAGAGTGGCACAGTGATAACACACACCTTTGGAATTTGTCTTTCTGTAGTGTGCGTGCCATGCTTCAGTTGCTGCAGGTTTGGGTTTGGTTTGTTTTTAAATGCTGGAGTGTACTTTCATGCCTGTGTTTTCAAATGGCTGCTTTTTAATTTCCCTTCTGTGTGAGTGTGTAGGAAGGGGGCCCAGGGAGCAGTGCCTCATTGCAGAATTCCCCTGACTCCCCTTGTTTCTCAGCGTTGATTTGGAAAGAGTTACCAAAACCAGGAATTGCAGACATCCCAATGGAGATAGTTCCATTTTCAATCTTTCCCTGTCAGTCATGGGGGCTCTTGCTACACTACAGTAAAATTTTATAAGAGTTTTCTTAATATAAACCTTACAGTGTGTGTTGAAGACAGAATGTTAGAACTAGAATTTTGAGACAATTTGGTTTGTTTCTTTTTATATTGATATCCTTTATGAGAAATATTTGCTTAAAAGTTGAGGAAAATGTATAATTGTGAAAATTAAATGATTCTTGATAGCGCAGGGAAGATTCATTTCTTGGGAAGGGCAACTGCAGTCTTAATCCATAACTTAGAAAGATGAATCATTTGGAAAAGAAAGTCATAATAAACATTCATTTAATTAGTTTTGCAGAGGAAAAAAAATATAGCAAGAAACATTGACATTAAAAGAAGTATAATTTTAAATTAAGCTCTAAATGAGAATTGCTGTATTGATAAGTTCAACAAAAGCAACTGTCTAAGGAGGCTTCAAAAAGCAATGTGTACAATTTATCAGAGTGAAATAGCTTTGTGCAAACATGTATTTTGGCAAATTATTGAAGTGAGCATTATGAATGCTTTTTTGAATGGAGTGATATGCAAGCCTTCATCTAGGAGTTAATATATCACCTGGAAAAAGGAGCAGTTATCTCTGTGCAGTGTTCAACAGTATGAGTATAATTGCAGAAAGACCAAAACACAGCCTTCAAATTAAGGCAGGGAGCTTACAAGAAAAATTAAACAACCAGAATATAAATGGATTAGCAGAAGAGATGAACTTAAACATATCAGAATGAAAATTATCTCACATGAGGTTGCTTACTATATGAGTTTTATATTAATATGATATTATTATGTACTGATTGGTTCATGAACATATTTAATTTTTTAAAAAATGAATTTGATCTGAAGGAGTTCCATTGACCTTAAGTACTGAGATGTTGCATCTTGTATTCTTTTAAATGTGAGATTGTAGAAGCAGTAGAATGCAAGCCTGCAGTTGAATCCTTGAGAAACAATCTGTTAAATTAAGAAAGAATTGTATCTTTAAAATGTTTTATTATCAAAACCTACCAAAGAACATAAATATTTACCAATGCTTGCTGTTCTGATCCATTTTTTTAAAAGATATTTGGTTTTTGTGTAGGGAGAGTCCAAGCGATGCCACGTTCAGGTGCAATGTCTCAGTTTGCATCCCTTGTTCAAAAAAAAAAATACTTCCAACTCAAAATAAAATTCCTTTTAGTATGTGTAATTAATGGCTGTGAATGACAGATGCTCAACCAAACCAAGACGTTTTGTGTCTGAACTATTGCCACAGGAAAGGGAAGCAGTGGAATAAAATCTGCCCTGTGCAATAGAAGGGAAGGAAGTTTAAAGTCTTGAAAGCAACAGAGACGTGAAATCCTTATTGACGTGAACAAGTAATTGATTGATCAGGTAATAACTATCCTAATTTAAACCTGACAAGGAAATTGATAGTTGATATTGTTAAATATGCTCTAATGAGGCAGAAAGGAGATGGAAGAAAGACGAGAGTGCTGTGAGTCTGGTGTGAGAGTGGCTTTGATAAACAAATGCAATGTGGAATGACTGGGAAACAATGGGACACAATTAAAGGTGCAATTTTCCAGTCGTTTTTTAGACTGTAGGCATTATGTCCAGCATATACAAAGGAGGAAAATGAGGGAAATTACTGAAACTAGGAAAACATGGCATTATGCTGTATTTGCAGAGAGTCTGCATGTGCCCTACATTGTTATTACATCCTAATTATTTTAAATGAGCTCTATAAAAGCATTATGTCATTCCTAAATTCTTGGTTAGTTTAAGCATCTGGGTTCTGATTTTCTTTGTTTTGTATGTTTTCTGTTTGTTTTTTCTCACATCACATACATAGGGTTTGCAACTAATTAATAGATTTACTGCTTTAAAAATGTTAGTGTGCAATTTCTACATCTAGGTAAATTCTTGCACGGAACTGAGTACATGAAAGAGCATAAAAATAATAACCTGAATTCACAGATTAATTCTTTTTGCTTAAATTATTGTTGGTGAAGTGTCAAAACGCCACAGGAAAGAAGGTAAAAGTTACTGCTTCTTCCTGTTGTCTAATATATGCTTGTAATTTGGTAGCCTGCTCTCCAGGGTAATTAAAGATGCAGTTTATTCCCAGAATTCTGAGGGAAAAGATCAGAAACATTTTACTGAAGGAACAGACTATGTGCACTAGCCCCTAAGTATAGGGAAATAAGTTTATGGCTTGTAATAATTGTGATAATCATTGTGCTTGGGTAACTAAGAACCCTTTATTGATCATGTTAATTATTAACAGCTATTGAAGGTGCATCCTAAAAATATTCACAAAATTACTGTACCAAATTTTATTTTCTGGATTTCTTAATGAAAATAATTTAAAGCAATATTCAAGTTCAAGTCAAAAATAATTTGAATTATTGTAAAAAAAACCACAAAAAACTCAGTTGCATAACTTTAAGACTAAAGAGCCCATGCTGCATCAGAATTTGTGCTTAGATAGCAAAAAGAAAAGGAGCAGCAGTCGTAATTAGGATGATCTTGTATCCCATGTGGCTAGAATTTTTTTGACCCCAATGTAGATTCCAATTGCTTGAAACTGAAGTTTTGTGTGTTTCTAAAATTAACCAAAGCTAAACTGTGTTTTTCTAAGACAGAGTATTTAACGTGTTATCACACTACATTTTTTGATAACTATTGCTTTGGAAAAATGAGGATTTTGAGTGGTTTTTATAGGGTCCTCTACTGGGGCTTAATGCAATTAAGAAACATCACTGTGATACAGCTCACACTCGATTATAATAGTGGCCATTATGGAGAGAGAGAATTCTAAAAATAAAGTAGTTAAGCGCCAATCTTACGTTCATAAGAGAAAGAACAAATACTGTGAAAATAGTATGTATCTACAGTATATTGAAAAATTACTTAATAATCATGAAAATATGCTCTGATAGCAAAGTTACTCAAGATCTTTGCGTGCCACAGAACTTAGTAAGACTTTTGTAGTCCAAATTATTATTTTTGGGGGGTTTCATATAGAAATTTGTGTGCAAGAGGACTTGGGCTTTCTTTTGGTTCTTTAACTGAGCCCAGTGCCTGCAATTGTAGAACAAGGTATCATATGTGAACTTCAATAGAAATCCTCTTGAAAGAGAAAAAGAGGAAGTTCTGATGAAAGTGAACCAACTCAAGTGAGGAGGCACATGCTCAAATATGCACATATACTGGAAATTACATGAATGAGGAAAAAATTATGGTGATATATGAGTTGCCTCCGTCATCTCCTGGTCTGAAATGATTTTCTTTTATCAATGCATTTTTTCAGAGATAATGACATCTCCTGAACCAATCAGTTCCTGTTGCCAGTGGCACTTAGCTCCTGTTAGCACCCTGTGGAACCATCAGATCAGATCAAGTGAATTAATCTGTGACCTGCCCGGTAAAGGACAGCAGCATTTATCATCTCTGAGCTCATCCCTCACAGCAGCACTGCCAGGGCTGCAGTCCCTGCTCAGCAAAGCACTCTTCACCCAGTGAATGATCTTGATGGCCCTTGTCC
The DNA here is from genome assembly GCA_013401035.1 of Horornis vulcanius. Taxonomy (NCBI): domain Eukaryota; kingdom Metazoa; phylum Chordata; class Aves; order Passeriformes; family Scotocercidae; genus Horornis; species Horornis vulcanius. The sequence goes on from VZUA01084983.1 coordinate 20,517, forward strand.
GCGTCCTTTGTGTCATGTTTAACTTTTAGAGCATGTGATAATGAGGGCTGCACAGAAGTGACATAGCAAAACAGACTGGTTTGGTTTTTACATTTGGAACGTCCTGTTGGAACACAAAATTTTAGAACTAGAGGTGAGAAAATCCAGGCTGTAAATAAAAAGACATCTTGAAAGACTGCAGGAGCAGGAAGAAAATACAAGACATGTACCCCAACAAACTACAAAATTTTCTGAATATGTTAGAAAACAGCATAGGCAAGTTAGTTAAGGAGACAGATTGACATGGACTTGAAAAGACCATGACTTTTCCAGTTAGGAAAATGTAGTATTTGTTCTGCTTAACCTTGTAGCTGGGGCACCTTTAAGAGCAGAGGATAAGGGATGTTTATTTAAGGATGCTTGTCCTTGGGTCTCAGTGTGTGAAGTTCTTGTCTATGCTGTTTTCCTTGCTTCTGTCTCACACTTCTCCTCACTTCTAAATTTTAGACTGACTTCCTCTATATTTGATAAAATCTGCTAATCTGTAGGACAGACATGCTATAACCTTGAGAGAGGGGTGGCATTATTTTCCCCAGTGGTGCAAAATGGAGAATTTATTGTAATTTCGTGCACATTCTCTGTGTTTCCTCATATGGCTTTTCTTTGGGTGGATCTCTGAAGGCATCCTGTCCGTGGCAGAGATTCCAGACATGTGGCAGTGCTGAGCTCAGGATTGCCCCGGCTCAGCATCCTGCAGCGTGCGGGCAGGCACAGCCACTGCAGAACCTCTCTGCAGAGCCTTGCACACCAAGAGTAAGTCTGAGCTGTTGGAAGTGTGTGTACCAACATTAAAAAAAAATCCTGAGACTTAACCACATCCTAGCCATGCAGTGTATATTTCTTTTGAATGATTCTGTGGTAGAAAGGCTCCCTCATCCACAGGATCCCTGGAATGAAGCCTGCCTTCCTGAATTACAAGCTCTCACTTTATTTTATTTTATTTATTTTTCCTCCTTTTTCTTGTTTCCCTTGTGGTTGGAGCATTTATTAAGTTTTCCTTGAAGGAAAAGCCTGACTTTTCATAACTGGAGAAGAAGAATCAAGTCTAATGTGATTATCATCATAGGAAGATCCGTGATTGTAAAAGTCTTAAGTGCCATTTGTCCTTTAATGGTCTGCTTCTCTTAAGGATTTTCTTTTAAAAAAGAAAAGAAAATATTAAAATAACACAAAAATTGCCTTCATGAATGTGCGTAAGTGCCAAAGAAACCAAACTGTATTGTAATGTCTCATACAGCAGAGAATTCAGCTATAATATAACTAACTCATTAAAACTACACTTTTTGATAGAAATTTTGGTACTTGAAATATAATGTCAGAATATAAAAGATGAGAAAAATCTGAGATAAAGTTATTTGGTTTTGAGTAAGGGTTTTTTTTGTTTTGTTGTGGGTTTTTTTGTTAAGCTTTTGGCTTGTCCCAGCTGGACTGTGGAACAGTGAGAGAGAGGAATGGATCTTCAGCATCTGTTATGCCTGTGCTTTTTCCTTTTACAGATCTCATTTAATGTCAGTATCTTCCTTTGATTGTATATATTTCTTAACTCACATGATTTGTTTCAGTCTGGTGGCTAATTTAGTCTTTGTATTTTAGTGCTCCTTCTTTCCTCAGGAGCAGTTTCATTGTGTGGTTGCTCTCTGTATATGAAGGATGGGTGCAATCTGCAGCTGTTGCAGGGTGCTCTTGTATCTCATTGATTAATGCCCATCTGTGATACAGGTGACTCAGCGCTGACATCTCTCTTGACCACTAATGATATCTCATAGGGTTGTTTTTGTAGCAATACCTATCTATATAATGATTTAATTATGTTTTTTGTCAGGGTCTGTCCGTCAAGTGATTTGCTGCCCCAATATCAATCATTTGAATACTGGTTCAGTACCTTGTAAGTAGATAATGTCAAAGTATCAGACTTGTAATCAAGCCGAATTGAGCAAATTATCAAATTATCAAGTCACTATCAAGGGGCACGTGCAATTCAGTTGAAAAACCCCTCAATTTTTATGGCATAGCCTTTAAACAATTGATGTGGTTTCTCAGATTCCTGTGGTTGTGGGGTTTTTTAAGACAATCTCTGACATTTTTAAGCATTTTATCAGGGCTGTTAGCAAGTTACTGATCATGTGACTTGCCATTTCCAGGGGTGTGGGGGGTGTGTTTTCACCCTCAGTTGCCAAGTGCACAGAGATGAGAAATAAAAAAAGTGGTTTTTAATTTGCAGTTCTCTCTTGCTCTCGTACGTCAGTGATCCATGAAACACTGTGGTCTTGGGTGTAGCTCTAGCCAGAATTTAACCAAGTATTCAAGAAAGTGCTTCAAACCTGGTGGAGATGCCTGTATTCTAGGAAACCCTGGGACATGGTCCAAAGTTTGCTTTCTGCAGGATGCAGCTCTGTTCATCAGTTAACTGGTGTTCAGATATTGAAGAGAGTTTGATATCAAGACTGGCAGTAATTGTGGTTGTAATGAATGGCTCAATGATTTTCAGTGGGCTGATGCTGTATGGGAAAATAATAATGCAAACAAATTGAGAAAAAGATACTGCCTCAACTTCAACGGAGGCAGTTACTGTCATAGTTAAAAGAACCAACTGGAGCTCATTTATTTTGTGAGAACTTCAGAAAGGAGATTCTTGGCAAAGTGTTACCTGTCCCTATGCTGATAATGGCCATTGAAAAACCTTGTACTGAGACACACATCTGAGTCCTTTATTGGCCAAAATACAAACAGTGCAGGTAATTTAGTGAAACCAAAATGAGCTACTTGCTTTTGTTTGTGGTGTTCTTACACCTTTATTATAAATAATTATTTCTTCAGTAGTATACATAGCTTGAATTTAGCTCCATGCCATTGTGTTGAGAGGGATTCATTTTGTGTATATTGTTTTGCAGTTTGGTAGTAGTTCATTCCTCATGTGCTACAACAAAATAGATAATCTTAAATGCTGTAGATTTGGCTTAAAGTTAAATATTTTGGAGCTTTGATTCATGGCATTAATACTCTCTTAATTTTTCTAAGCCTTCTTGCTGTAGCTAAGCAGGCAGAGAATGAAGGCTGTAAATATCAATTCTGTATTCACAGCAGGATTTGTCCTTAGCATGGGTCTGAAGGAACCTATATACATCAAAGAATTTGCATGTAGAAAGGCAGCTCTAAACTTTTTTAAAAATGCACTTTGCACTGTAAATTATATTCTAGTTCTTAGTTTGACATTTCAGCCCTATGATCCATGTCTTGAGCAGTGCCAGAAATCCCTCAGTCCCAGCTGAATAGAAGGATGGGATTGTGCCTGAAGAAGTCTGTGCTCTTCTGTTCACCAGACACTGTGTGCTAATGGGCAGCTACTCCTGTGATTGCTGTTTTCCTCCATCCAGTTTAGCATCACTCCTGGGCGTGGATGCAGTGGACTGTGCTCAGTTTTTTGCAGTTAGATGTTTGTAGTGCCTTTGGTTAAATGTGAAATGTCACCAAGTGTGACAGGTCCAAGGGCAGTGTTCAGAACCTGCTGTTGAATCCAGCCACATAATCAATTCTTACTTTATTAGTACATACCCAAATTAATAATAAACTGCATTAATTGATGGTTTGTCCAATACTGTTGTTTAAATACCACATTATTGACATACTTAATGAATCTTGTGACTGTAATTGTGTGTTTGATTTTGCTTTGATGTGACTGGGTTCATTTGTTGAGCCATTTCATGACACAAACAATGCATATGTTTGGACGTGTGAACCTCAGTCTTTTATATGTGTATTCTCAGACGTGGTCAGTTGACTTTTAAGTAGTCCTTAGGTTGTCTCCTCCCAGTTAAGGAGTAACAATTTCAAGTTTCCTAGCTCTGTATATCTTTATGGTAATAAGATCAGCAGAATGCATTGTTTGGAGCACCTCTGCCATTGCTGAATTGCTGTAGCATGTCTTGAAACCATTGATTAATACAGAATTTACTTCTGTCTTCTTTCTGCTACTTGGTGAGTTTCAATTAGAATATGCTCATATATTCTTGTTACAGATTTTTATAAATGGAATTCTGAAACAAAGAAGACACCAAATGCATGGTCAAATGGAAGGAATGGTTAAATAAAGGAGACGGCATCTAGGTAGCAGGCCTGAATCAATTAGGAGCTGCTGATGTTTTTTTAAAGGGTCTGATCAGTGGAGTCTGATTTTTGACCCATCTCTGTTGAGGAAGTCAAACAAAACCTCATGCTGCAAGAATCAAGCAGTGATGACATTGAAACTGAACTGTCTATAAAACTGACTCTCTTGCTATGACTAGAATCGGGTTTGTGGGTTAAGTGAGCAAAATCTTCATTATTTCTGTTACATTTTATGATTTGACCAATCCATGTATCTTGCTAAACTTTAACAACATATTGAGACAGATGAACTTGCCCAAAAAGATTCAAGAAGGAAGTAAAGATGACTACATCAAATAAGAGCTTCTCTATTTGAGCAACATATAGAATGAATCCACCCTCATCTTATCAGGTACTTGAACTATTTACAAATGCAAAATTACTGTGGGAATTGCTAAACAAAATGGCATGAAGTCCTGCATTTGAAATAATGTTTCTTTTTATTTTTTCTTATGGAAACATTCTTGGACTTTAGAGGACCACATTCATTACCCAGTTTCCATTGCTGGGTGTCCCTGGCCATGGAGTCCCAGGAACTCAGGAGCGCCAGATTCCTGACTCTGTCCCCTGAAAGCAGAACAGATATTCTGCTCTGCTGTTTTTCAGCAGTAGGCACAAAACCCAGACATTGTATCGTGGCCAGGGAAGCACAAAGCCTTCACTGACCATATGGCCCTCTGGGAGCCTGACTGTTTTCCTCTTGATTCTGTACCCTACTCCAGTGCTTGTCACTCCATAAATTAACGTACCTTTCCTGAAACTCTCCCAACTATATTTGTTCCGAGATTGGAGAAGAATTCTGATAAGGATGTGTATTTTGTGGGGCCTGCTTCCTTCCATGATTCAGAGCTTGTTGGCACCTCTTTAAAAGAAGGATCAAGTAGAAGCCCTCCGGCACATCCTGCCAAACCTTTGATGCCACTGTCTGTCACAATCTGAGAGCACAGTGACATCCCTTTAAAGTGGGCCAGGAACAGAATCCCACACCTGCTCCCTCCCGGTGCTAGTCACTCTCACATAGTGACACGCTTCTTCCCTGGCAGCAGTGGCTCCTGCTAGCATTAAAAATTTACCTGGGGCAGTTGCTCTGAATGTCTTTGGTTGTTTGAACATGACTTCTGAAGCTCCCTTTACCTCATGACTCAGGAACCAAAGAGCATTTCTGTTATCCTGAGAGAAAGTGAAGGGTGCTTTGCCTGCTGTTTAGCTTGAGTCTGAAGTTAATGATCGTATAGGTTCTTTTGCTGGATATTTTTATTAATGAAATTTTGTTGCATCTCTTCCAATCTTGAAGACTTTTGAGAGACTGACAGTTTGCCAGTTCTTACCAACAAGCAGAATATTGTTGTAATATTGCTTTGAGTGCCACTCCTGCTGTTTTCTGTAATGAAACAGAATTTAGGAGTCTGTGACCTGCAGCCTGGGGATGGCTGCATGGCAAGAGGGGCCAAAGTCAAAAAGTTTGTTCAATATGGGGTATTGGTGGCATCCTGTAGTCTGGATTGGGGCACATCTTGTGCTTCAGTGTCTGTATTGAAGCAGACCTCTCACTTGGATGAAAAAATAAGTTTTTATCATGTGCTGTGGATTTCAGAATGGCCTGAATTACTCTGTTCTTTTAAAATATGAAACTACCAAAGCATCAAAATGTTATTGGAGATTTAGTCTCTGACTTGCCAATCCTCCATTTTGCCTGTCTTTTTCTTTGCTTTCCCCGATGCACTCCCTGACACCAAGTCTCTCTTCTCACATCTGTGAGGCATTGGTGTCCCAGCTCAGGCACTGCCACCTGAGTTCTGTGCCCCTCCAGGGGCAGGCCAGGCTGTGCTGGGAGAGAATGAGGACAGCTCTTTGCTCAGCCCTGTTCCTGCCCTGCCTGCCTTTCACCAACACCAAACACTGTCCTTGGAATCTGCCGGCATGCACGGCACAGGCTGCTGTGTTTGGCAGAGCCAGATGAAATGAGCGCCATTTTTAAAGCACCAATGACTAGGAGCTCTCTAAAACACTGCTCATTGCTGTATTCAGGGCACATTTTCTCTCTTCAACCTTCCTTCCTTTCATGGGTGAACCCAAAGAGGGTGGAAGTTAAGGCGGTGTTGATTGCTCATGCTCTGGGGGCACGTTAGATTTTAAAACTGAGGATAGTTCTCTTCCCTAAACTGCCATTTGGATAGACCTATTTACCTTCACCAAGTACTTTAATGAGATATGCATTGTATTTTATTTTTCTTAATGCAAGAAATCTCTATGGCATAATTAGAAACACAGTTACACTTCCTGCTGTGACTTTGGAAGAAGTTGTAAGCATTGCTTACCTAATGGAAATTGGCAGCCCTTCTGTTGCTGTATTTTCAGGCTGTTTTACTTTAAGTCTAACAAAAAAAAAATATTGAGGTATTTTCATGCTGTTTTACTTTGAGTCAAACTGAAAGTAAAATTGAAGTATTTTCCTAAAAATATTTAAACTTTCTACTAATGAAAAGATGAAACTTCAGCTGAATTTCAATGGCCTCACATTTATATGACTAGGTTTTTCTTTGAAAGGGATGGTCTGATCCATTCTTTCTCATAAAAATCAATTAAAAAAAAGAAGCTTGCATTAAAGGATTATGTTTCTGGGAGGAGCATAGGCTAACATCTTTTATTCAAATACACTGATTTTCCAAGGGTCATGAGTTTCCTCACTAAAAATTAAATAAATTTATCACCTTTATTTCATCATTCATGACTGTTGTATCCAAGGCTTTCTCATTCTATTAAAGAAATATCTGCACGTGAGTGAAGGTTTGTATGCAGAGTTTGCATATGTAGGTACCTCATTCTGTTAGAAATGACTTTACATCAGAATATTCAAGGGCATTTTTTTTATTCTTTCTGGAGTGTTGCAATCAAATGTGCTTAGGTTAAAATGTGTGTGTCATGCATTCTTTCATAACTACAAAGGTTATATTAACCCAATTTGGAGGCATATATATATATTTATATGAATGAAGAAAATAGTGGGTATCACTTCAGCCACAACATGAACTCATTTCATTTTCAATCCTGTGAAATTCCTGTGCATGCTGAATGAAGATTGAGAAGTGTGGCCGTGTCTCTTTAAGGTTATTGTGAGGAGTAAGGAGGTATGAAAATGATTCACCAGGGCTGCCGCTTGTCTCCAGGTTCCTGTAACAGGGAGATGATCTCAATCTGCCTTCACGCTGTTAAAATGATTCATAAGCCTCCCAGCAATCTCAAATGATGGAGTATTATTGCACCCTCTTAAAGTTGGGCACTGAGATAATTTGGCTGATGTTGGAGAAGGAATGTACCATCACCCCTGTGGCTCAACTTTCATTGAATAAATATGGCACGCTGCTGCTTCTCTTCTCCTTGTGTATGGAAGAACAATTAACATGTCAGAAAAGAAGAATCACAGAATGTTCTGGCTCCTTCCTGGAAAAGTGCAATTCCACACTGAGCTGCATTTTTGAAGTTATTGAGCAAGATTCAAGGTTTTATCTCCAGAATATCAGAGGAAGTCAGACTTATGCTTCATATGGAAAGACGTTACTGAAGTTGGAAGAACTTTATCACTGTATTACTTTAACACTATCATATGTCTTAACAGGACATATTTTTATTGCTAGAGGTAAACAGGATCTGCAATATGATTACAGCAGTAGAGTTGTAAAGAAAAAGGGCTTTTGTGTAGATGTAGATAGCTATGATCATGATTTTTTTCATTTTTAGTTAAACAAAAACAACTTACCAACTGTCCACAATAACTTAGGGAGAACAGTTTATGAAGTGATGATTACCTTTTTTTTTAGTTGTAGGAGTGATATTATGGGAGATATTGAAAACTTTTTAAAGCTTGATTACAGATTGGCATACTTTTGGTCTTCTTACATTTATAAACCTTAGATGAAATGATACCTTCTTTCTGTGTTTTCTATTCTGTTTGTTTTGTTAACCCTCCTACCCTCACTTGTTGAGGAGGCTTTGCTGGTGTGTCCTGCAGTGTAAAAAGGTTATGGTGAAACGCAGCTATTTCAGGTTTCTAGTCCATAGTCTGAAGTTTGCGTGAGAGAAGCGGTGAATGGACTCATTAGGTGTTTCTATTGAAAAACTTGCTGATTTCTGAGCAGATGTTTCTGACTGGCAAATACATTTCTAACAGCAATGTGGAAATTTAGATTTTGTGTAACATGAAATCAGTAGAAAGCAACTGTTACAATTTCTTATGTGCCAAGTGAGAATGAGCAGAGAGTGATTGGTTCTTTTTAGGGTTGTTTGGATTTCATTCTAATGTAGATACAGTTTGCCAAAGTTAAAATAGTGATTGGAAGTTGAGCGGTAGTGGATGAGAAGCAAGAGTAGGTTCATGTTAGTAAATGTTTTGCAGAAGGCAAGTGGATTAGCCTATTTCTGTAAATGAAATCTATTTGCAAATAAAACGGTTGTGTTACTATTTTGCAAAAACATCAAAAATTAAAAATCTTAGAATTTGAAAAAAGGCAAGAGTAGACCACAGGCTGCAACTAATAACTGCCACATATTGAAATAATTGTGCAAAATGCTAACAATATCTTATTTAGCAGAGCAGCAGTCTTGTCAGACAGCATTTCAAGTGAAGTTTGTAGACCCGTAGCATACTCTTATCTTTGATAACACCTCTGTCTTGAAGCGTACTTTCTGAGCCATCTAGTTCAAAGACAGTTCTCTTCTGAAATACATGACAGGATGTCTTTTACCTTCACTTCTACTTGTGTTTAACCCAGAGGACCCTGAGAATCATAATTTCTATAAATCAGAGCATACATTTTAACAGTAAGGTGATTACATCTATCTTGAGAAAGATTTGTTACTTTTTAAGGGCTTCCTTAGTGCAGGTGCAGCTGTAAGCTGCCCTTGTTTGGGGCTGGATGTTGTACCCTGCTCCTGATGCAGCTGAAGTGCTCAGTGGCGCAGAGAGAGGAGAGATAGACGTGCCCTTAGTTTATATTGTGCTGTCACTGAAAAAACCAAGATAAATATGTGGCTTTGTGCTGATAAGGAAGTGTCCATAGCATGTACTCAATCTTTTAACTTGACTGCTGTGATGTACCCTGCTTATTGGGTCTTACCCTTCCTCTGGCCTGAGTGCAATTCTGAAATCCAGTAGTTTTGCCTAAGACAAATCAGGTAATTTTGAACTGCTATGGCAACTCCATACCTTCTGTTTTGTGAGAAATATTTCCTGTTGTACCCCGTTTCAGTTTCAGGAAGAACATAAGATTATATAATCATGCCGGATAAAAAATTGCTTCGTCTTCTTTCAGTAGCATTCCTTTCTGCATCATGTGCATGGTAAAATTTGTTCTGGAGCCTTCAACATACAAAGAGTCTGGGGTTTCTTCACTTCAGTCATAGTGACCGTTTACTTCTTTTTATCTGATTAGCAGTTTTTGACAGTTGTGTCTTTGCGAAATTTAGCCTGAAAACTCCCAGCCTCAGAACTGTGCTTGAAAATGCCATGCTTTGAAGGAGTCAAGGTTTTGCCTCTCAATTTCTAGATGAATGTAGTTTCCTAAGAGCTTCCTTTCAAGTCTCATCAGAAATTTCTGCATCACTGGATTTTTGACTTATGTATTTCCCACCCTTGATTGCTTGGAGGGCAATTCTTGCAGCTGCTGGCACTGATTGGTTTCTAAATATAGGGAAATCTTGCTGCAGGAAATTTTGAGACAGATCTGATAAAAGAAAAGGTGAGAAACTGTGTTACCAGAAAGTGGTGGTTGAAGGTCAATTTTATGTGGGCTTCTGTAATTTATCTAGCTGCTACAACTTGAATGAAAGATTAAATTTACCCTTTTCTGAGCAGATCTCAAGTAATCAGTCTTTGGGTGAGGAATTAGACCAGATTTGTAGAATTAGTATTTATCTTTTCACTTTTGATTACGGTGGACTGCTAAGTAGCATTGGAATTCCTTTGGGATTCATGTGGTGAGTAAAAGCAGGGATGTGGCTTTTCCCTTTCCCCCACAGGACCTTGCAGGGTTGTTTGTTACCTCACAATGGCTTTCAGGGTGGATCCTGTGTCACCTGTTCTCATTCTCCACAGAAATTTAGCTCTGCATTAGTCAATAATTACAGACTTTTTCCTCAGATTGCTTCCCCTCTACTGCCAGTCAAAGTCACTGCCTTTGCAGCAAGTGTCTGTGGGGCTCCATTGCAGAGATGTTTAGTCAAATGAAAAATCATTACTTCAAAGTGATAATTTAACAAACTTTAGTGCAGGAGAAAATCTTCTGCACTGGCCTCAGTGGCTATGGCACCTCATGTGAAACAGTGGCTGCTTCTCCCTCTTCCAGAGGCCTTGTTTTACAAAGGAGGCAGACATCATTTATTATCAAAGAATAGATCAAAATTAAATTCGGATGGTTTATATATAGACAACCACAAGAGTCAGGAATTATTTTATCCATGTCACAGCTTGGGAGCTTGATTACAATTACTCTGTACTTAACCATGAAGTATCATCACATTATTTGTCTTGTACCATAGAAATGCAAAATTAAATATACGATAATCTAAACATAGGAAGACAGAAAAATACTCAAGATTAAGGCTGTTGTATGAGGCCTAGATCCTTCTCACTCCTGGGCACAGGAACTGTGAAAGCAGCATTTTCTTCTGTTCCCTGCTCTAAGGGACCCTTGGAACAGTTCACATCTGGATTTTCAAACACAGAGACTTCGGATGAGGAGCCTTGAAGCAGCTTCCTGTAGTGGATCAGTGAAATTTAAGGGCTTGGAATGTAGTGCAGTGTGAATTGGTGCTCAGGACAATTGTGATGAAAGGTTGCCTTAATCAGAAAGAGGTGTCCACTCTCTGGAAGATGACTGGAATGAGAACCAGAAGATGAGTATTATCCTAAGCACTGAGTGGCTGCTACTGCTATAAATGCAAAAAACCCAGGCACGGGGTTGGGTTTGGAATGTTAAAGCTTGAAATTTGCTATCATTTTATTAGAAATGAACTTTTAGAATTTTGATACCTGTGGTCTGTTTGTTGCTACTAAGGAAGAGTAAAGCCAGGTTTTATGAAATTATTGCAATGTTTTATGAGACTGTTGGAGAATATTCAAATGTCATCCTTCACTAACTTGTTTGTTTCCTGGCTTTAAATATAATTTTCTCTTTGAAGGATATTGCAGTCTGTTTTGCATTGCAACTTATATGTTAGTTCTTGATTTTATAGTTTTCTTTATTGTCAGTTATATGCTTTCTTTTAAAAGTCTATATCAGTCCCTAATGCAGTTTCATTTGTTGGACAGTAAGGTACATTCTGCCTTAAAAAAATATAATATCCTCATAATTAAAGTAATTATACCAACTAGAGGAGCAAGATTCCTGGAAATGGTGTTATTCAGGGTGTTTTCTGCCCCAAATTTCTGTCTTTGTCCATTCATACTGTTATCTAGAGCAATAAAAGAGTTCTCACATTTGCAGGGAAAAGGATGAAAAATGTGTGTCAATGCATCCATAAATACACACATGTATATCAGACACAGATAAACTAGTGACAAGCCTTGTGAATCAACTTCTAAGTAAAACCTAAAATCAAACAGTCCTAAGTACTACCATTATTTCCTTTACTTTGTCTTTTATCTTCCTTTACTCATCATGTGCTAGAGATGATGTTTTGTATCCAATACCAGATCTTAATCATTTATTATTAGATAAAACTCTTTAATGTTCTCAGTGTTTCTTGGGACTGCAAAAGGAATGCAACCGTCTCTGATTAGTCCCAGTTTTGGTCAGCTTCCCTTTCTGTAAATTTTTCCTAAAGCACCATGCAGTCCTTTCTGTGTATTTTTCCACCCCCCGAGCGGTGTTCCCTTTTCTGCTACAAAGATCAATGCCAGAAGCCTGATGCTCACAAGCAATCCTATTATAGCAAACCAGTATTCACACACACTGCGAGGAAACACTTCAGTAAAGAAACAGATTTAAGTTTAAAGCTTGCAAAGGATTACTACATACAGCATAGAAAAATCTTTTTTTTTT
>VZUA01084986.1:0-14594 GCA_013401035.1 Horornis vulcanius
CCCGTTTCCCTCTTTTTTTAAAGCGAACGCGGGGACCCGCGCGCTGCCGGCCCGGCGCGGAGTCTGCGCGCCCCCGCACGTAGAAAATAGTTTTATACATTAAAAAAAAAAAACACAAAAAAACCCAAAAAAACAAAAAACCTAGTGTAACCAAAGAATAATTCGCCTAAATAATTAAAAATATTAAAGAAAATCCATTTGGCAGCCAGCTTTTGCTTTTTTTTTTTTTCCCTTTTCCCCTCGCTGGTTGCTTGCTTTGTACAGGAAATTTTAATATCCTGGCAAGGGCCAGTTTCCCAGGGCAGCCTAGCAGCACTGTGGGAGCTCCAGTGATGGAGCAGCATGCACAGCGCTGGGACTTTTTCTTCTGTACTTGATCCTACATACAGAATTTTTCCCGTATGTGCATCAGGTATATAAAGACAATTTTTTTTGTGTGTTTGAAGAGAGTTTTCCAAGGTTAAATCATTAATTGCTCCCCCCCAAAACCCAGAAATTTTGCTTGTGTGTTGTATGCATGTTTAGTGTAGGTGAGGGACCATCTGCCAATTTTCATCATCTTCTGTTTTGAAGAAATCCAAAGAACTCATCGGCAACTGTGAAAGTCTGTATTTAGTTAATCGACTTTGGTGGGAAATACAGTAAATCTGAGCTGCTAATGCAGTAAACATATGAAATTTATGAAATATAAGAGGGAAGCTTTAAGTAATGCTTCAGGCAAACTGACCCAAATCTGAAAAGGAAAAAAAAAAGTCTGTGTGCTTGTTATGTTTTGAATTATTGTTCATCTGACTAAAAAAGAAATAGGTTCTTGGTTTTTTTTTTTCCTGTCCTTAACAAATAAACTTTATAGGAATCGGGCTTCCAGATCTGACCCATGTTGTTTAGAACTGGATGAGATGACAATGCTAAAACTTGCAAGTAACAAAAAGCATCGTACTTCTCTTCTCCTCAGCAGTGTTGAGAAAAACGCTGTGGATCCTGGAATTTTACTGGTTTTCTGGAGTGCTGTAAGTTGGAGTCTTGTCCCACAGGCCTTTCCGAGCGCCAGTAGCTCCCCGTCCCACTAACACCCCCACCTTGGTAAACACAGCTGATCCTGCTGGTAACAGCGTCGGGCTCGAGTTTCACATCGAGTGGAGTTAACGAATTCATTTTTTGCGTTATTTGAATCTGCCCTTTGTAGCTGCAGTTTGGTTTCGGGTGTTCAGCCCCACCTAAGAGCGCGTTGATGGCATGTGGTTTAGCACAGGGAAGGTGCACCGTGCTGGAAGGAAAACCTGCTGGGGTTTATATGAGCTGTGTGCTGCCTCCCTGACCCTTTTATGGGCAAATTAGTGAGGAAAAAAATTATTTTTGGTAAAGCGCGTGAGGAACGACCTGCTCTCACGTGGCTTCAACAAGAACAGGGAGGAAATGTATTTCTGCGTTTATTTTGTGCTCCCAGGAGTGAGTTGTGGCTGGGCAGAGCAGCGATTTTGGGTGATGAGGAGGTGCCCTGTGGGTGCCGTGCAAATGAAAGTAACTTGGCCGTGTGCGGTTCCCACGTCGGACTGCTCGGGCTCCCTCACAGCCACCTCTCCTCCCACAGCCCTCGCTTGCCTTCGGCAGCTCTGCGAGGCAATTCCTGCCGGGAACGGCAGAGCTGGGGCCATGTGGTGGCTGTCGATCAAGCACGGTGTCTGATCACAGCTATTGGCCACATCTGTAAATATTCAGACGTGACTTTTGTTTAAACCTCGTTGTTCAAAAGGATTTTGATTCAAAAGTGTTGGGGTTTTTCAGAGCCAGGCAGATTCGAAGTGTCCTGGTGGTGTTACTCACACTCTTATTTTCGTTTTGTCACTGTAATTTTGCCTCGCTAATGAGTGCCTGAGATTATTTATTTCAGTCTTTTTGTAAAATAATAAATGCCTTTTTTTTTCCAATTGTTTCAAATGAGAACAATGACTTCAGGATTTGTTTGTGTGTGTCTCCTAGAAAAGTGTTGGGATAACAGAGCTGGGGTTTTTTTGTTCCTATTTTTATATATATATAGGAAATGCTTAATATTTACTTGTCTTTGAGCTCACCTAGCCCCGAAGTGTATGGGTCAGTAAAAGCTCTATATGCAAATCTGTCCTGTCATGGGCTCCTATATTTATTTTGTTTCCCATGATGCTTCTTCTCACATTTTTTCCCTTTTTTTTTTTTTTTTTGGGTTAGTGTCAGTGAGGAGGGATGAGTTTGTATTTTAAGGGAATCCAGTATTTCAAAGGGAATTTGTTTTGGTTTTGTGTGTGTTTGGGATTGGAGTGGGGTGGGGGTGTTTTTTACTTAATTGCCCAATATACTTTGGCAAGCAGAAGTTGCATTGTTTCGTGAATTACATTAATGGTTTTCTGCATGTTCAAATTCCCCAGTTATTTGGGGGATTTAATTAAACCTCTGTAGGTGGCTGGCTTACGTAGATGACAGGTAGAAGTTTCTATTTCTAGAAAGAGCTGGTGCACACACTGCAGGCTTGGAGCTTTTGGCAGCAGAAGGGCTGTTGCAGTGCTTCTGCAATGAGGCTGAGCTTTTAGGGAAGTTCTTCTCATGTTTGGGGTTACCAGTAAGCAGGACACCCCTGTTCCTGGCTGTAGTGGGGTGCTGCTGGGAAGTTGAAGGTGCTCCTGGGATGCTGCCTCTACCTGACAGCAAGAGAGGGCACTTGTGGTGCCACTACAAAAGCATCAACCCCCAAACAGCCCTCTCTGTATCTTACCTCCTGCCCTTGGCCTGGTTTACCACCTAAACAAGCATAATTGAGATGTTTCCTTTGCTTCTGGTCTGACAGTTGCAGTGGAGTTGTTCCTGCTGCTGCTTGAGGGAGGAAGGTGCTGGCCATGGTTGTACTCAATGGCTTTCCCACCTGCCCAGACCTGCCCCTGTTTTTTCTGCCTCATCCCTCCTTGCTGTACAGGACCTGGGTTATGATTTGGGGTTACCAGTGTGCTTTGGGTGACACTGCCCAGAGTCACACTGAGCCAATGGTGCCAGTAACCCCAGCTGCAGGCATGGGGAGGATGGAGAGAGGAGGGATGTAGTTACTCTGCTGCATAGTCTGCCCTATTTATTTATCTTTTTCTTTAATTTTAAAAACGCTTGCACCTGTCTGTGTGTGCCTTGGAAGGGGACCTGCCCAACAGCCCTGGTACCCTCTCCTGGAGTTTCCCCTCTGCCAGCACCTCTCAAACCCTTTCTGTTGTTGTTTTGTAGCTCCCACTGAAGCAGTGATCTGATGTGTGGAGCTGGTGGACCTGTGTTCAGAGGTGAGTTGGGAAGGTAAGCTTGTATCCCACCTGCTGCAAAATACCTGCAGCATCTGCATCCCTTTGGGTAAATGCAGGTCCCTCTGACATTCATATCCCTTCTTGGGTACTGCAGGTAATACCTGCAGGAGATGTTCAGGTGAACTCAAATTGCCCTGTTGAGCTGCCAATTTCTGATTTAAAGTTGAGTTTCCAAAGCACAAACTAAGTTTGAAAGAAGCTGAAATGGGAGATGGGATAATTCAAACATGAAGCTTTCTATTGCATAAAATATTGATGCTGTCATGTCATAAATTTTCTCAGATCTGTATTTCATTGCCTATCCCAAGTTTCCAGTTGCCCAATACTTGGTGTGACTGTTGATTTTCCCTCTGTGCTAGAGGCTAGTGGAGGTGTATTCAACCCTTGCTTTGAAAAGTCCTCCTTACTGAAGAGAGCTCTTGCCCTTGTTGTTGAACTAGGCAAAAGTCTGCTTTATATAAATATAAAAACATTAATTAAAATGTGAACCTCAAGCACCATCAAAATGGGTTCTAAAGCTGAACGTGTTTGCTGTTGCTTTTTTCTTTTGGATTCATTTGAAGAGATGAAAGAAATAAGATTGCACAGGTACAGTCAAGTAAAACAGTGTTACAGAAGTAATTAATGGTAATATTATGGGGTGGGTGTTTTGATTTAGCTCGTACAGGCTTAACACTGGGTACATGTTTGCTTTGCAGCAAGTAGCAGCTGCTCATTAGGGAATTGGCCCCTCGTGCTGTCAGTGTTGAGGACACTGAAGTGGTGAAAATATACTGCTTTTTTGCTGGCAAATATTTGATTTCAAATTTGAAGTCACTTGGTATGGGTCACAAGAGCTTTTGAAATTCCTATTTTTAAGTCTGCTGAAGAGGCAGAGACTCGGTGGTGCATTGGGCACGAGGGGATGGCACAAGAATTCGAACCCAGGGCGACATTTCTGACATTGTTCAGGTTTTTTTGTGATGCTGCTTTTTAAGAAAATGAATTGAAGGAAGTTGTCACATAATTGGTGGCGGGGGGGGGGGGAAGGTTAAAGGAAATACAAAAAATATCAGTCTGTCTGCATGGCTCCTGTGCAGCCCAGGCAGGCTGCTGTGTAAGAGCCACTGACAGCTGCTTTCTGCAGGGCTGCAGCCCCTCCCTGCCCTGCTCTGGTGCTTTCTGCTCTGGTACAGGGAGGTAATATGATGAAGTTCCAGAGATCTTTTAATTTCTGGTTGTATAAGGTTTGTCCATGCACATGGTTAATAAGCATCATTTAATCTTTTTTAAAATAAGGATTTTTTTACATATCTCAAAAGTCAAATTGAGCCGAATAAAAGTATTTTAAGGAAAATTTAACAGGTTTCAACTGTTGGAATCTGGATTTGTTTATCTGAAATATTAACATTGTGACTTCTGGAAAATATTTGATGTTCACTCTCACCTAAGAGGAAAATACAAGGTAATGTTTCTCCACACATCAGTTGGAAGGGCTGCGAAGTTCTGCACGCTCTTCACAGTAGTAAAAACAACAGATCTCCTGGATCTGAAGGGGTGTTATTTCCTGGGACCCAATACTAGGTGTGGTTTGGGGCTGGGGAAACAGTTAATTTCTGACCTTGTTTCTGAAACTGGTTTGTTTGCACTGTATAACTGTTTGTTTTCTTACAGTTACAGACTGTCTGATAGCACCTGTAAAGAAAAAAAACCCTGTCCTGTGATGGTAATGCATGCATGTTAAATGTCTTCATTGTAGAATGTTCTTCAGTTCTTTGTATCATGGTTTAAAAAAAATTACATATATATATATATTCAAAATACCATTTGGAATGTCAACATTCAGTGGGCTTTGAGGAGATGTAGCAGCACATCATGGTTTGTAGGGACAAGGAGATACAGACCATTCTGGGCTGCCTCATTACCTCAAGGATAAGACAAGAAAGTGAGCTTCTGGTTATCATAGATGTGGAAGCTAACACATTCCCATGTATCTCATTAGTTCAGGTATGTGTAGACACGTTCTCTTGGTGCTTGTACTGTGCACATCCTTTGCAGCTACAAATACATCCCCTGTGAGCTGGTGTGTCTGGCCCTGCAGGCAGGAAGGACTTGTAGCTCCTTTTCCTTCTCCAACATGGGCACGACCACATCCTATACTATATCTTCCCCTCAGCTATTGCTCTTTGGTCCTTTCCCTGGCAAAGGATTGGCCAAGGGACCCTTGCCCTGTGTTTGGGGCAGAGGGGGGCGGGTCTGGAGGCCGTGGAGAGCTGTCAGCAGTGCTCTAGCAGCACGTAAATACTGGAGTTTGGGATTGCCTGTTGCTCTCCAGTATTGCATTGCTGCTTTAGTGAGGCTGGAAATCGGTCCTGCCGCAGGAGCTGGGGCTCTGGCTCTTGGGGTCCCTCTGTGGCACCCCTAGGGTGCTTCCCACACTGCCAGGGGCTCCTGGCTCCCACCCCAATAAACCACTGCGGAGGCAGCAACCAACGAGGGCTTGGTGTCATGAATGGGGAAGGGGTGGGGGCTGCACCCCAAAACTCCTGCTGCTGGGTACTCAGTGCCCTGGCCTCTGGAGTGGAGGGGTTGGGGAGCACTGCCTGTTGTCCAGGAGATGGTGATGAGCCCTTTCCTGGGCTCTGGGGGGAGGGAGGGCATGGGACTGCACAGGGGCAGTGCTGACCCCTGGGTGCACCCTCTCAGAACCTGGGGAGGGGCTGGTGGGGACACTGTGGGGGTTAAGGGCTGGTGGGGACCAAGAATTTAACTGGGTGAGAGGTTGGGAGGGACACTATCATTATGTCTGGGGTGCTCCTGGGGAGGTCCTGCTGCAGGAGGCATCGTCTTTCCCTGGATTTCTGCAGCTGCTCCAGCCTCTGTCAGGATACCCCAGCTCAGGTACAGCTGCCATAGGGTGGCTGCCAGTGGCCAGCAGCATCTGCCACCACTTGGGCCATCGTGGAGAGTTTGGACCACCTGAGGATTTGCCTGCAGACCCAACACTGCAGCAGTAACCTCCTCCAGAGCTGTCCCAGCCCCATGGTGAAAGTTTTTCCTTAGTACTGCACCACTTGAAGCTTCCAGACCCTGCTGGAATAGACACGAGGTCTACTAGAGTCTGGGCTGCTCCTGGGCAGGGCTGGGGTGTGGTGCCACACCTTGCTACGTTGTGGATGAGCTTGTCGATCCTGCTAGTGATGGTGCATCATTAACATCCCCAATCCAGCAGCCTCCTGGTGGTTGTGAATTCCAGAACATTTGTTTTTTCAGCTGTTTTCAGGACTTACTAAATCACAACTAATAGTTGTAGGGCAGGGGAAAATCCTCTTGCTGATTTACAGCTTCAGTCCCTGCTCCTGCTCTGTGTAGAGTGTCAGCGCTGTCAGAGCATCGGCAGGAGGCACCCGGGAACACCGAACGTGTCTTTGGCATGGGGAGGTGCAAGGCGGGGTGTGAGTGGGGAGGGGCAGCTTTTAAAAGCCTCTGCCCTCAAATGGGGCAAACTGACAATGTTTGGGCACACAAACGATNTTTCTGTTGTGGTCACTTTGATCTTGCTCAGGTAGAAGAAGACATTTTCACCATGTTCACAAACTGAAGACTCCTGCTAAAACTGCTTTCAGGCATCAGTCTCCTGCAGGATCAAAATGGGAATAACGGGAGAGTAAAAGTGCAGTTTGCTGAGCAGGGGTCAAGAATAAAATCTAGAGGCTAAATGAAAGTAATAGGATCCCAGGGGACAGAAATGCACCCATGGAGGTCGCTGTGCGGGGCGTGAGCAGCACGGGCTGTGGCAGTGATGGATGTGCTGTCACCAGGGCACAGGGATGTCGGGAGCGAGGGCTGAGGGAGCAGGACTGAGCTGTGTGGCTGCCTGGCTCCCAGGACCTTTTGTGTCCCCATGGTGCTCCAGATACTTCAGGATACTGCCAAATATTAATACTGCAAGTCCAGGGGGCAGAGAGGGGCAGACATCCAGCTGTGCTTTTTTCTCTGAGAAGCAAGGGATGCTCCTGTCGTTTTTTTCCTGAGATGCAGAAGTTTTCCTTAGACACAAGTGTAAGTTGACTTACCTACTGCATTTGGGTACAAACCACTTGGAAAAAAAAAAAAAAAAAGCAATAAATGCCATTGCAGATCATCCCTGTGCTGACCAGTCCACCACAGATCCACATTACAACTCTTAGAGGCATCTGTAGAGGGGCAACAGCACAGGCAAAGCAGCCTGGGTAAGTTTCTCTATTCGTGTAGGATAAAGCAAGATGTGGTTTTTTGTTTTAATGTGAAATTTGCTGCTTCAGGAATGCATGTGACCACTGTAGAGGAAAAGTCTTTTGAGTTCCCTCAGTAGTTTTTGCTGTGATTTTATAAACAAGCTGGAAGGCAGCTGTTCCCTGTGGTAGGTAAATACTTGGCAGCACATCATCACACCACTGCAGGGCTGCTGGGCTTAGAAGGTAGTCATTAAACAACTCTCTAATTCACACATTTCTATACCAATCTTCATTTTTTAAAATTTTCTCCCAGACCAAAACTCTCCCACGTACTAAGACTGAGGTTATGTTGCTCTGCTCACAATACCAAGTACCTCCATTAAGAGGTAGTGTGGGAGTCAAAAGAGGTGTTTCAAATTCCTGTAAACACTGGAAAAGCAACCCAAAAAAGCCACCTTATCTAGCTTCGGCATTTTTCTGTTCATCTCCTTTGAAGCAGAAGGAATTTTTGGCAAAGGTTGGCAGCTCATTGTGGTATCCAGCATTATCTTGCTTTTCTTGCACCTCTTGCCCACCCACCTCATCTGCTTTTCCTCAGCTCGCATGTGTTTGGAGCCAGGACTGGCTTTGGCAGGTGTATGTGCAGTGCCTTGCACAACAGCAGCTCCCAGTGCCTGATGTTAATGGCTTCAGATCTTTCTCTTTGCACTACAGAGACATTTCACGTGTCTTGCTCTTTGCAGGGTAGGAGACCCTGGCTGGGAACCCAGCTGTGCATCTGCCCCCATCACAAACCTGCACAAAGAAAACAATCTTGGGTTAAGTTAGATGTGGCAGTTATCAGCCACATGGCAAAACAGAAGCCAGCTCACCTCACCCATGAGGGTTTGCTGAAGTGACAGTGATGAGTGCAAAGGATGGCTCTGACTCGGTGATGACAGAGTGGTTCCTGGCAACAAAGTCAGCAAATGGAAGAGAAATACAAATTAAAGTATTTTATTTTCTAAAGCAAAGTGTAAAATGTTGCTCTCTGCAATTTCTTATGTAAATCCATCCTTGCGGCTGTTCAAGTAACAGGATAATGAAGGTTACTCAAACTGATTCAAGCAGAGCATATATTAATTTATAAACTGTCCAGGGTGAGTTCTCATGCCATATAGTCTGTGAGAGAAAATAGCTTCCTCATACTGAAATTTTTTGAGTGTGCAGGACTGCCAGATAAGGTCTGATGGCCAGGAGGAAACTGGTAGTGTGGAAGATGCAGTGTGGAAGAGGCAAGGAGAGAGTTGTGATTATGCTGTACTAGAAAGGACAGGGTGGTTTTCTAATTTCAAGTTAAGGAGTTTACACCACAGAAGGTATTTCTACCCCGTATTTTGTATTCTGTGATTGATACTGGTTTTGTATTTTGTGAATGGAGGAGAAAAAATTTGTCATGAAAATAAATGGGAGAAAAGATGTGATAAAGGCACATCAATGACCATTCAGGAGCTCACACGCACACATACACACACACAGACACCCCCGTTATCCTGGGCCTCCCAGCCTTAGGGTTGGCTTAGTCACGTCCCAGTTCCTCAGATGGGAAACAGGCGAGTGTAGCATCAGCATCGCTGCTGTGGCTCTGCCCGGATGAGCAGGAAGGACAGCGCGTTCCGCCCATATCCAGGCGGTCTGTTCTTGGGGAGAAGGATTTTATCCCTCTCCAACCTGCGGGACAGCCAAGCCAACCCTTTGTGCTTCTGCCAGCCCTGCCCCAGCTGCCGCGCAGCCCCGCGCCGGCCGAGCTCACAGCCAGAATTCCCTGCGGATCCCGGGGCTCCAGGGGCAAACCCAGCCCCGCACCGCCATCCACATCCCTTCCCCTCGGGCAGAATCCACGGGGAGACAGAGCTTCCTCTGGCAGGGCTGGAACAGGCAAACAGGGTTATTTCACTGCCACGGGTAGCAGAATATTGTGGGGGAACTACGTTTTGCCTAAATCTATTCAAAAAACAATCCTGTAGCATTCCCGCTGCTGCTGCTGAGATTTCACTGTTGTAAATGGGACACAGATGAGCTACCCAAGGAGACACCTAAAAGAGCTGGGGCTGGACCTGGAAATAGCTGATTCCTTATTTATACAGAGAGACAGTGTCTACTGGGGTATTCTCCTGATTGTGAAGGGCTGGGGTGGGGAATCACAACTTGTGAGAGGGCACAGACTGTCCGGGAGTCCCCTCACACACCCCTAATGCCCAAAGCTGTATCTTGCAGGTAGCATGATTTGCTACAGTTTGCCTGGAGATGTGCAGGAGACACAGGAGGGTTGCTCTCTTTCTGGTGACAATGGGGACAAAATAAAGAGGCTACTTATAAAGATTGTTAGATAACACCAGCCTCTTCCTGGAACTGGTTAATCTACCCTGCATGTTGATTTATTCACCACCACTGGCTGTCTCTCCTCCTGGTTCCACAAGGATTTTCACCTTCCAAGATGAAGTTTCAAATCATCAGTTGGTGTTTTACTGGAGCAGAGCCCACACACAAAAGGGCATTTGCAGCCACTCAAATGTGTCCCCAACACACACCCTGCACCAGCCTTTCATGACCTGGCAGATACCACCATGATCTCTCCCAGCTTCTCTAGGGGTGAAAATCCTCACAGCCAGTTCTTAGATTGTGCTGAACCTTCGTGCTTTTCTAGCCCTACTCTCTTCACCTTGGTGCCTGTAGTACCATGAGCTTACTGGGTACTGGCATCTTTACAGAGCCCGGTAGTGTTTTCCTCATCAGAATATTCATCAAACTACATCTGCTTAGGTAATTAAATACTATAACAATTAAGAAAAAAAAAAGGGAAAAGCAGACCACAGTGATGTCTGAGCTTATAAAGGTGCTTGCCAAGAGTGCAGAGCTGATCTTGCAAGGTGCAACCTGCTGCACAGGAATTAAAGCCAGTTGGGTAGGGCAGCCAGTCCTTTAATGACTCATAACCAGCTCCCTGTAAGCACTGTCAGCTCCTGCTGCTGGATTAGTGCCTGCTTGACAGGATTGTCGCAGCATAATAGACAATGAAACACCACCATTTAATCAGTCAGGATATATAATTACAAAGCAGCTCAAAGATCCTTATTTGCCTCAATTTTCAAAACCAGGATTGTCAAAAAAATGCCCCAAGTGAAGTATCAGTTCAGTTCACAGAGAGACTTTTCATCGCATTTCTGTCCCAGCTACCAAATGTACAGAAATGCCAGATGTCACAGGGAGAGACAGTGTAGCAAAGCCTATAAATATTCAAAATTATTTTCCAGCATACATTTGTGATTCATAAAATGTGGAACTATAATGAATTTCAAATGCCACATAAATGTTCAAATACACGATATTTCTCTGTGCTTTCATAATGCTTTAACAATATATATCTGGGTCATATAAAGCAGGTACTTAACTTGCAAAGGTGTGACTAAACCCCCAGTCTTTTAACCAAAATTACCAAATAAAAAGTAACAACTGTAGTCTCAAGGTTTTTCAAGTGAGGATTTATCTTCCTGTTGTGCACACACAGCTGCTGTGAAAGGCTGCAGTAGATATAACAATTCTAGCAAGGGGGGTAACCTTTTATCTAAACAATTTTCAGACCAACAAAAGCTTTTGAATAAAGAATCTCTTTGTGGTGATGAACTTGATCTGACAAGCACCTATGTGAAGTGAAAAAAATCTCTGTGTCTGTTCCACAGCACCTGAAATGTGGGAACATTTACTAAGATTTTAAGTATAGGCTTTTTCCATCAGACACGGGTGGTGGGGTAGGAGGCAGACCTGTGCTGCTGCAGCATCACTCCTGGGACCACTGGCTCAACAGCATCTTCCCAAACCTCTCCCGTGACCACAGAGTCCAAGCAATTCCAACCTCTGCCCCCAACAGACTGGGAATTCCCCGCTGCAGCTACAGTTTGAAAGATAAACCCCTTGTTATCTAACTAAAGCCCTCCTCTCTTTACAAAATCACATCATGTGAGTAATTGTCTTAACCATGACAGGAAAACCTCTCAGTAGACAGAGTATTTCCTCTTCTTGGAGATGCACTGCATATTTTTACAAGTCACAGGTTCTTGAACAGGCAGATACACAAAGGTGATTTAGGACAAATCCAGAAATACAATCAGACTTGCAGCGCATTGGAAGAAAACCTCTTTGAAAAAATTACCTACAGTATAGTTATGATCAGTGTTCTAATATTTGTTAAAGAGAATTCTGATTTACAAATACATCTCCAAAAAATGTGGTCATTTAATGTGAATTACATTGTGTGAATTCATATTTTAGGTCTGCTATTAACATCATTAATATTAGGTCAGCTGTAACTGAGCAGGCCATGGATGGGCAGTAGTGTGGAGTTCTTGGAGAAGTACAGGCTCAGATTTGAAAACCACTGAAAAATCTTTCAAACCAGAGTCTTTCAAAAATTCCATTGTGTATTAGGCACTGAGCAGCATTAAATCTGAGGATGCAGTGGGAGAATCCACATGCAGAAGTACAGGAACCAAACAGCACAAATACAGGAGTGCTAATGAAACAAACCAAAATGATTACTTACAAAATGGTTGTGGTTTTTTTTCCCACATGGATATGTTTAACAGACATAGAACCTCCACACTTAATTTTTGCCAAGACAGAACAAAGGACTGTTGCTTCAACTGTTCTCTCTGGAATCTGGTTTGGTTAGAGAATATGCAAATCTTCCCACTGCACTTTTATCATCTCTCTCTTAGACAGGACTACAGTAACCAAATGCTCTACAAAGGTAACAAATGTAGAGTCTGCCTTCTCTGTCACAACCACTTACAAAAAATATTATTGAGAAGAAAATTTCGAGAGCACTTTAATGTACAGAATGAGTGGGATAGATGTGTGGGGTTTATTTTAAAGAGACAGCCTTTATTTAAAGTACTTTGCTTTGTAGATCTTATAAAGTAAACATTACAATACTTTTTTCCCACAAATATATTAAAATCGTTTAAATTTAAAAGGCAATTCCACAGACTGATGGATATTTTTAAAGGAAAGAAAATATAACAGAAATAGGCAGCTCAACTAAAACTTGATTTTAAACATTCTGTTTTGTCATTCCATTAAAAAAAAAAAAAAAAGAAAAACACACTTTTCACCCAGACTTTCTTTACAGCAATAAGGCAACTCCAGGAGATTTGTTTGAGCCTCTTGGAGATTACAGATACTGTACCTGGCTGCTCCTCATGCTTTATAACACCCAAGGGTGTAACTATCCATTAATCACAATCACATCTGTGCATTAAAATATAAAACTTAAATTACTGATTTTAAAAATATTCCTAATAGACTTCCCTATCATAAAATGTTTTACATTTACAGTACTTGAACTATTTCAGTTCTGGGTTGATGAGGTTTAAGCAATTTACCACTGCAAGAGTTAGACTCTGGAGCTCACAAACAGCACAACCCAACCAGGGGCAGCGATAGTTGGTAGAGTCATAGTGCAAATCAAAATAAGGAGTGCAGAACTGCACTAATTGTTTACATTTCCAAAATATAAATGAACAAAGACAAGCTTTTATATTATACATGCAATAAATTACAGTAAGCATGTGGCAACAGGGCTGGGGTATTCTACAAATGTAGCTGGTGTACCAGAGCTGAAGCCTGTGAAAGATAGGACTCAGTAAACAAAACATTTCAAAGCTCTGTTGTCACTTGAACTCTGCTTTCATGCTTTGTACTTCTGCTTCCCCGTCTCGCTGATCACACAGATATGCTGAAACAAAAATAAAATAAAAAGCTTCTGTTAGGAAAGTAACCAAGGCTTGACATCAATAACAAGCTTCTGAAAGCAACACAAGTGTGCCATACACACTTCAGGAGGAAGAATCTTCTGACACTGTTTATGCAGAAAAACTTAGGCCTTTTTTTGGTCTACAAATCTCCACATGGCCTTCTTTTCTCCTCTCCTAATTTTCCTACCCAGGGTCTGCTGGGTTTGGTGAGACCCAGATGAAGAGTTAATGAAAAAAATAATAAAATGTGAGCCCTTCTTAACTTCTTCCCAGGTCTCTCTTCTTTAACTCTGACATAACTTAGCAAATGCACTTGTTTTTTGCAGACATCTGGTGAGACAAGAAACTTCACATTATTTCAATGCTGACAGTTGTGCAGCCTTCACTCTGCACTCAGCAAAATTAATTTTTTTGTTTCATTAGAGCTCCAAATCCTGCCCTGCTGCTCCCAGGCTTGTTCTCATCGCTGGAACATGAGGCATGATTTACAGAGCAGGGAGAATGAGGTAAGGAGATTTCCCTTCCTTCCTCCTCCCCAGTTTTAAGCGGAGAAAAACATACAGGAAAAATTACTTACGTTCAAATCTCTAAAGTATTCATTGTAATCTAGGGCGTATCCCACAACAAATTTGTCTGGCACTTCAAATCCAACAACTGAAAAAGACCGTAAGTCACCAGTGTGTTAGAAAAAGAACTTCCTAGAGTTCACTAGACCTTTTTACAGAGACAATATGGAATTTTATAGATACAGATTGTAACTCATTTTATTTCTTCCACTCAAGTACCCTCAGATTAATATTTCAGCTATTTAACAATTTTAGCGTACATTATTGATTTATTAAATAAAGGAAATTACACAGATGTATTTATTGGTTCCCACACAGCTGCCTGGTACTAAGTGCGCAGGAAATGGATGGAAGCTTTTAAATTTACTGACAGGATATTATTATGAGAATGCAAAATTCCTTGAAAAAGTCCTCTGATGCTGCAAATATGTACAAAAGCACCAATCCTTCCTGGCACTTCCTAGATGCCTGACATGCCAGTACAGCAGCAGTGGACTCCTGAGCACAACACAAGTGCCCCTCTGAGCATGATTCCAGAGACAGCACCTCTGGGAGCTGGACCTGCACTCTAGACAGGGCTGCAGGAAGGGTTATTTGCAGGTTTCAGAAACAGCTGTGGGTTGGCTGCTTTGGATTTGCTTTTGGCTTGGTTTGTTGGTGTTTTTTGTGTTTGGTTGTGTCTTGGGTTATGGAACCAAAAAATGTGTATTCTATTTCATCTGTTGA
>VZUA01085012.1:14661-26063 GCA_013401035.1 Horornis vulcanius
TTAACACATGTTTTAATTAATATAAACATGCTTTATACTTTTAAGCATTTTTCCACCTATCAGTGTCAAGGTACTTTTAGATGATCTTCTCTGCCTAACATACACAAACATGCACTTAATTGAGTTCAGACACAAATTGTACCACTGTAAGGAGCAGTAGTAAACATTCATTCTTACTAGCTGTGGTTTTTAACAAAACTGCCCTCTATAGTTTTTCTCCAGCTGTATTAGCACACGTTTTTCCACGGTGTTTAACCCATTTTGGTTTGTTCTGCCTTTAAAGTTCATCTCGTGTTTTATTAATCTATCTTGTCTTAGGTATCTGAAAAAACTCCAAGGGTTGTATCTGGTGTTGTTTGCCCACATGACTAAACAGGCTAATTAAAAGTAGTCCTTAAAGTACAATATTTTGAATGAAAAGTCTTTCAATTTACCCATGCTGTAACACCCAAGTATCACATCAACCAGTTCTTAAGACACAACTTTTCAGAAATTATTAAAAAATACACAATTGTAGTAGCAGCAGGGCATTTAATTCCTAAACTACAATGCCAA
Organism: Horornis vulcanius; assembly: GCA_013401035.1. Classification (NCBI taxonomy): domain Eukaryota; kingdom Metazoa; phylum Chordata; class Aves; order Passeriformes; family Scotocercidae; genus Horornis; species Horornis vulcanius. The sequence continues at coordinate 15,217 of VZUA01085012.1, forward strand.
CATACTGTACACAGACAAGAAAATAGCCTTTAAAATTACAATATCCATTAACCTTAGGAATTCCCTTCAGAAGTGTGTTGATGGCACAGAAGAAAAAAAATCAGGGTTTGCATATATTCATGCTGGTCCCAGAGTATATGTTCTGCCTCAGCAAGAAAAACACCCCAAACCCACCAAAACAAAACCAAAACCCAAACCAAACAAAAAACACAAAATCCCCCTGCTGTGTTCTTTAGTAGGAAGCCTACGTGTAAAGGAGAACTTAAGCAGTGACAAGTGCTAAATGTACAGCTCTGGAGATGAAATTCACCACAAATACAAAAAACCACCACAATTATAGAAAGGCACCATTTCTCCTGTGTTCTGAAGAACAATTATGGCACCAGCACAACAACAAAATAGAAATATTCTCAATATATAGTATCTGTCTCCATAACTCCACATTTGCCCTCAATGCTGAAATGGTCAAAACCTGTTATCTTGACACCCAACTTCAAGCAACTTGTTTGACCAATATTTGAAATATGGTAGGTGTAATCATACTATGTAAGACTGCTAATGCTAGCATCACATTAGCAACTAATGATTTCAGAAGAAATACATTTTTGTATTAATCTAACCTGAATTTTACATCTGTTTAACAAATTATTCCTGGAGCAATAATGTTAGCTCAGTATTTAAAGTTTTGCTACTTGAAATCTAACGTAACAACACTGGAACCCTGATATTCACACCTGATTACCTTCACAGGACATGGGATACACATCTTTGGAGCTAAACATCCTACGTATCCTATTTTCTTGCCTCAATTCTTGAGCTGTTTAAACAGGAAACCAATACTGAACAAGGTGAAACAGCTCTTAGGAAGGCAGTAGATGATTTCTTACTCAATTAAAGCAAACAAACACTGAAACTTTTCAGCTGAAGAGAGCACCAAAGGTGCAGCTTCCAAGAAATATTGTTCAAAATGAACTGTGAACTTCTCACCTTCCACCCTGGTCCAAAAGGAATGCAGACCCATAATGACCAGAATTAAAGAACTCTGTTTCAAGATGCAAGGCAAGTTTCTAAAGCGGTACTAGGAAAGTTAAGGATAAAAACTCTCTTCCAGAAATACCTTATTTCTATGGGTTTTTCCTCATAGATTTAGACACTTTCTCCTCTATTAAGCCACCTATTAATAAGCAAGAAACAAAAATCTTTAAAAGCTTACATTTAGCTGAAATCAGCTGGCAAAGACTGCATGATCTTAAAAAGTTTCTTTTTCTTACTTCTCAGCAGGAGAGAAAGAGGCTAAAAGAAAAGCAACTGAAACGAAGCATAGTGATCTTTCAGTCACTTGTTTTCCCTGAATTTTTTTCCATTAGAATTGCAGACTCCTGTACATTGAAGCTCAATGGTAATAAGGCTTCTCTTGTCAATTATTTCTCAAGAATCTCTTAGATGTAGAGCAAAAATCTCCAGGGGTTCTGCTGTCTACAGATTTCACTGTAGCTTTCAACCTACTAAAACAGGCTGCTTTGGAAAGGGACTGATTCCTGTAGATACCAATAACAACTGACATGCAAATGCAAACAAAAATTGAAGAAAGCTTCTGAAGTCAGCATCATCACTGCAAACTGAATGAAGCAAAAAAGCTTCCCCTACCCCCACCCCTCTGTAAGCTTCAAACTGATCTAGAAATTGCAACTCAAGTCAGGTCTCGCAAAATTAAAATGTTAAATGTTCCCTTTGTACTGCAGGAATGCACTGAACACAAACAGCATTGAGAACTGCCCAGATTCACACTTAAAATACTATGGTTCCAAAGACTGCACAGTCCTCAAAACACTCTGCAGTAAGATCTGAGGGGTCAAAAGCATATTTATAAGAGAAATTATTTTAATTAGTCTTACCTATTCACAGTTACAGTCTCACAAAACCTGAGTTACAGTCTCACATGTTTGACAGACTCCTTATAGCAACGATTTCTATTATTCTCAATAGCTGCCTTTTGTCTAACCCACAACAGCTTCTGTACCTAGGAGCAGTTGCAGTTATGGGGAATCACCCTGTATTCCATCACCTAAACCATCAAGCTATATGTACAGACAACTACACATTCTGAAAGAGTGCAACATAGGCAGTAAGACATAAAGGGAAAAAAACCCACAGAAAAGGCGTGTACCGTTCTGAAGTTCAGATTCTGGAAAGACTACATCCTACAATACTGCCAGCTCAGGACACAATTTGGGTTTTCTTTACTTCATCAGTTCAGCGATCCCATTCTACAGCAATTATCACATAAACTACAGTAATTGATGTTTCTGTCCGGTAAGCACCAAATCTGAGAATACTCCTACTTTAGACTGCATTTGAAAACAGTTCCAATGTCTAATTATTGTTTGTCAATCTACAGGTAGATTCAACATATTCTGGCTACATCCAGATCTCCATCAAGCCGAAGAAGGTTTCGAATAATAAAAACCATCAAGGTACATCATGCCAAAGACAATGATTTTACAGCATTTCCTCAGACACCTGCCAGTACTTGAACGTGGAATCTAGTAAGTTCATTAACCCTAAGCAAGGAGCATGTGTTACTTCATGTATTAACTGAGTTACCCATTACTGTTAAATGCTTAATGACCAAAATTACCAGCAAAATACACTACTTAAAATTTGAGCAGAGTTCTCTTTTATTGGCTTCCTCTAATTTAAAATTTAAAAAAAAAACTCAAAAGACACCATCTCTTAATTTCCATGAGAAGCTTACCATACTGCAGAATTACTTCAAATATTTGCTAGCCAGTGCAGAAAAAAAGTCCCAAAATATACAAGACTATAATGACAACAGCCAAATACATTTTCAATAAGCTTATTGAAATCTGTCTCCTGCATTTGTGTTTAACTGTATGCATCTAAGGCCACAAAGCAATATAAAGTATAAGCCATCTTGTATGTTTACAAAGTTGATCTGCTGACCACAATCATTGCACGAATACACTGCAATGTGAAGCACCTTCACATGATTATGTGCAGAATTATCTGCTGCTTACATGTTCAGCTACAAAAAATACCACAATCCAATGTCTGTGAGGAAGGGGGTGAAGAATACTGTATACCACCACAGATTTTTTTTCATTTAACCTCACAGAAAGGAGCATTACATCACACTCTTACAATGCAGGAGGAGGGGCTTGCTCTCAGAAAGCAAACTCCAGCTATTTCCCTTTAATTTTCTGCTTGTTTCTGGAGGGAGTTGCAAAAATAACTCGGATTTAAATTTTTAGCACTAGAGAAAGGTGGGGGAAAAAAGCGACAAAGCGCAGCCTTTTACATACATTTACTAAGGTAGACATGAACGCTTGCTTTCCGTAGAACACAAAACCCCGGCAGTGACCAGCATCCCGCACATTCCTGAATACCTAGTGCACGCCGAATGGGCCGCCAGCCGCGGCAGAGCCCGCGCGGGAGCCCCGCGGCGGCAGCGCCGGGCCTGGCCGGAGCTCCGGCCCCCGCACCGCTCCCCGGGGCTCGACAGGGAGGCTCCGTCTCCGCTCCCGCGGAGCGACCAGCAGCGTAAAGAATCCGTGCCCGGCTTTATACATGCAAATTTTTGCAGCAGATTTAAGAGCTCCGGGTGCTGTGGGGAAGAAATCTCTCTTTAAAAAGCCTCTATTTAAATAAAACGAGATTTTCAGCACTGTCTTGTACTTCACCAGCTCGGAAAATACAAACGATCTTCTGTAATTTGCCTAGGAGTTTTAAATTACAAGTACCTTCCAAATCCACACCACGCTTTTACGGAGAGCTCCTTCTAAAAAAACCAAAAAAATCCACTAAAAGTGCCGTACACGTACAAGCAGACAACATCTGAAGCAAGTCTTTGTGCTAGAAAAAACACCTCTGCAAAACCACGGATGGAACCGGTCAACTCAGGCTCTTAAAAAAATCAACTGGTAAGTAAAAACAATAAGACATAAACGTACCACTAACCTCATAAAGTGCAGCAGTGCTTAAATCCAGCGAGTTGAGGCATACAAGGTAGAAATGGAAATGGAAAAAAAATTCCAAAAATGATTTTGTGTTTTTTGCTTTTTGTTTAGGTTTTTTCCTTTTTTTTGTTAATTTCTTTTTTTTTTTTTTTTTTGCTCTTTTTTATTTCAAACGTTCAGAACCCAGCAGACGGTCCGTCGGCCATTTTGGCTGCGCTCCCTCGCTCTCTCCTCTCGCTCCCTCCCTCTTGCTTCCTCTTGCTCTCTCTAAAGGAAGCAGCTTTTTTGCGACCTTCAAATACGGGCGGATCACGTGATCCCGGGCGCGCTGTCACTCACCACCTGCTCCGGCCCGCCCCCCACCTTAAAGGGATAGTGCCCTGCCCGCACCCTGAGGGCCTCCCCCGCCGAGCAGCGCGCCCGATCGGGATTCTGCTCCCCGTCCTCGTCGGACAGAGGCGAGGTAGAGGGAGGGTTCAGTGGGGGAGTCCTGAGACTACGGAGAGCGGCCCAGATGGATCTTCTCTCTTTAAAACCGGCTAAAAAGCCAGCAGCCAATTACACTAATTCCACATTAGGACTGCAGAGCCGAAGAGCGGCGAATGGTGAATGTTAAGTCCCTGCAGCCATACGCCCTGTTCTGCGGTGCACCAGGAACATCGACTCCAGCGCTCGCTTGGAAAGGATCCCCCATTTTAAGCACAACGCCTTCCTGACTCAAGGACTTATGCTCAGACCAAAGTTAATACAGGCTGTAGCCAGACTGCCCACACCACACACACGCATATACCCGAGATCAAGGTCCAGACACAGGAGGGCCGCAGAACAGCAGAGCAAACTCGATCTCTCCTGCTGCCTTGCCTGCTTTAAATTTTAGGTTGATACTCAGCCATTAGGCAGACACTCCACACCGTCTTCCCAAAAAATTCCATAGATAACCACTCTAACAGCAGTTGAAACAGAGAATCACAGCATCTTGTAACATTAAAAAAAAATCTGCAGGATGTTTCCAGATGTTACCCTCGATGTGCACAAACAAAGAAAACAGTTCAGCAAAAGGATATGGTGAGGCAGGTATGATCCTGCTGTGAGGAGACTTGCTCCTGAGTCAGCCCAATACAGGTAGGAAATGCTGGCGCTGACTATGAAATGCAACCATGCCTGGTGAGGGAACTGACAGCTCACTCGGGAAGCTCTCAGAAGCACCCTCAGGATCGGGTGCTTAAAAAATAAACAAGTTTTTAAAATAAACAAGTTTTTAATTCTGTACAGTTATGCAATGTAAAAATGTAGAAAGTAAAAAAGCCAAAATGCACCTGAACAGGAGGAGAATTTTTAACACATACATATTTGTACAGACTTGGGTGTCTGGGTGTGTGGAAATTGCTTTAAAAATGCTACAGCTAGTAGGAATAGTGCCATCTCAGATCTACAGTTTCTTTGCTGCTGTGCTTATACTAACTTCTACTTTAATCATTCTGTGTAAAATTATCCAAAGATTAAGTGCTGCTAAATCCTTTAGACATAAAACCACTGATCAAGTGTGAGGCTAAGTCTGGCAAGCAGGTTCACTCTGGACCTCATGATTCAACAGGATGGTCTTACTTGCTCCCTTAACCTTTGCACTTTTTTTTTTTTTTTGTATTCTCAACCTCTGCACAAATCTCTTCAAATTGATTGTGATCTGATTTCTGATTTTCTTTGCTATGCTTTATCCAGGTAGTAAGCAACAGAGGTTTGGAACCTTGCCGTCAAACTCTGTTAAGTTGTGCCTTCACGAATTTATATGAAAACCTGCTTTAATAATACAATAATTACCAAACTACAGAATATTCTGAGTTGGAAGAGATCCACACGGATCACTTAAGTCCAACACAAAGGCCCTGCACCAGCCACCCCAAGTCACACCATGTGCCTGAGAGCATTATCCAAACACATCTTGAACTCCGTCACAGACGTGGTGCTTTTGCCAATACCTTTGACAGCAATTCTTTAAGCATTGAAATCATTCATTCATGATACCACCATGGAATGAAAGTAACTTGGAGATCCATGAGAGGACACTCCAAAGGAATTAATCTGAGGGGGGCAGAAGCTGCACATCTTATGAATGAGAAAAAATCATTAGTATGTATTATCATAGAACATAAGCCATTGCCCTCATCAGGAGGCCATGAAAGGCTAGCATGGCTCTGGTTCTGACATGTTTTGCTCCCACCCTCACGATAAGTAAAGAAACTCAAATTCAAACAGGGATTCTGCCACTGACGGGATTTCTTCAACAGCCTGCACATAACCATCAGTCTCTACAGGCTCAAGAAACTCTGGTAATAGCTAATGTGAGTTGCATTTTTGGGTACTTAATGAAATAGAAGCAGCTGGATGTAACTGCTCAGGTTGCTCTGTCTAAACCAGAGCAGAGTATTGCCCTGCTGGATGTAGCAGATTGGAGTGTTTTGTGGCTGGTCTAATCCAAACACAGCAATTTAGGAAATGCGGTGAAAACTCAGGGAACATCTTATTTGTGACAAGACCCAAAGAGAATCCCACAACTGCTCTAAATCCCTAATGACAAAATCCAAACTGCTACGCATCCAATTCACAGTTTCATAAAAGCAAATATATATGCATATCTACAAAACAACTACACCCTCCTGAAAAAATACATTAAGTACTGCAGCTACATGTTCTGTGCATGTTCACACTGAGTATGACAATATGCATTAAGTCACAGACAATTTTATTCCCTCTCAAAAGCCAAATTGTTTTACTGAGACCTATAGATCCTCTTAACTTTACTACAGTTTGCCAACTCTCTATTCTGAACTCCTGGAAGCCTTTACTTCAAGGAGTTGATAATACTGTGATGACTTTCCGAGCACTCACTTGAGTTGCTATATATCCAAGTGGAAATAACTACTACAAAATTTCAATGTTCTATTACCAATGTTCTATTTACAAAGCTTTTTTAATCAGAAAGTAAGTAAATTATCAGTGAAGCAAAAATATTTAGAGAGGCCAGTATGGGTAATTCTTAAATAACTGTAGCTTTAATTGAATTTTTTCCACTGAACCACTACTGGAAAGGTGTTAATTCTTTACCTATTCTTGTTGGCATATTTATTAAGATAGCTAATGAAAAGTTTTTGGGTTTTTGTTTGATTTGGGAGGTATGTTGAGTTTTGTTTGTTTGTAATGCAGCACAGTAGTTCAGATAACAATGGAGTGGAGCATAAAAATACATAGCATAACCACATTCCTTTTCAGACAGCAATTGCATTTCAAAAACCTAATCATTAAATTCTGATGCCAATAGGCTGTTAATAGCCAGTGTTAATAGGTTACAGCCTTGTTGTGTGCTACTAACTTATCTTACAAACACTTCATTTCTAAGCTCCTTCCATCTGAGGATCATAAAGCATTTTAAAATCTTTAAAGAAGCCTCACAGTGCTCCTATAAGGACAGTATCCAGTATGAGCACACATATACATGCACATTAAGAGAGATGCTTACAATCGTGGATTCCCTATGCTAATATCGCAACTGAGACAGGAGAGGAATGGATTTTTAAATTCATATTAAGCTGTATTGTGGTTCTAGTAAGAGCTCATTTTTTGATGACCTGTCAATAAGAACCAACCAATTAGGCTTCAATATGTGTACACAGGCATGCTCCAGTGTCCACTGGAACTGAGGTATCCACACCCTCCAGCTGTCATCTCAAAAAAGAGACCAGGTCTGTCTGACCTGTAGATCTTTACTCAGATTTAAAAGGATCTGAGTTCATCCCAGTCCCTATGCAAAACTCCCTCTTTCATGAGCTGGCATTTTGTTTGGGCTCAAAACCCTACTGTTTGATGTCATATCTTACTTTGAAGGCTGCACCCTCATCATCCCAACACTGGATCCCATCCACTGGGCTTTCTATATTGCCTATACACCCATGTCAATAAATGTAAGACTTATTTTTTCCCCCAGAAAGTTCTTCACAGCTGATACTATGACAGTGGAAAAGTCAATTAGTCTCCTACTAACACAGTTCCTCAGCAGAAACCTCAAATATTAACATGTTTCTCATAGCATGAATGCCTTGTCATCAACTGTCCTTTCTCCTGCTGGTGAAAAGTTTGCTTCCTGAAATATTAGAGGAAAAAAAGGCGGATTTTATTGCCAAAGTGAACTGAAGCCTACATGCCCTCTACCCTACTGCAGCTCATTAGTTAGATTTCTCCAGATCTCCCTCTCCCAACCCCAAAAGTGCGGTGCATAAGAGATGCAAGAAAATTGGAGGCAGATTATTCACCAGTTCCCCAACCAGTCCCCAGCAGTCCAACTGACTGGTTACATTCCCACCAAGCATAATTCTTCAAGTTAAAAGGGATCAGAAAAGTGCCTGTCTTTCCTGAGATGAGGCTAAAAGCATAACTCAGGGTAGTTGTGTGTATGCAAGGACTATGTTTCACAGTTTCTAATAATGAAAGGGAAGCAGAGAACTCCATAAATTAAGGAAGAGAATTAAAAGTCGTAACTATTCGTTGGGTGCTCTTAGAACTGCCATATGGTTTATTTCAAGGGAAAAATTAAAAACAGTCTCAGTCCTGGATAATGGATGGTTCAGATCACTTTCAAATTATTAGCTCTGAATAGACAAAGATGCTGAAGCCCAACACTGCCAAAAATTGAAGATGACAGCTAATTCTGGTTGTACCAACAGACTTTTTTTTTTTAAGTCCTTACAGCACTTCCATCTAAGTCATTGTGCAAGAGTGATGACCTCTCTTTCTGCAGGAATGCAAAACTTTCAAGTGTTCTAACATTTTTCAAGGACAAAACACTCATTCTAAGGAAAACTAGGGGTTTTTTTGGGAGGGGTCCTCCCCTTCCACACTTAGTAAATAGGTATTTTATGCTGCAGAATTGTGAAAACAGAGCTGGCAGTGTTTTTTAACGACAGTAGTCAAAAGTATAATGTAAATGTTTCTTCAGAGAAAAATACCATGACTAAAAGCATCCAACAAAGGATAAGTGTGCTTGGTCTCTGAAAAGGTTACAGCAGCTTTTTTTTGCATCCCTTATACAAAGGCACCTATCAAGACACTTTAGGAATTATTATTATTCAAAACTTATATTGCAACACTGCTTCAGAGTTCTACTAAGCTCAGGCCTCATTCATATTTTGCCAGAGAAAAAAGAAAGAATACAAGACCCGAAAACTTCAGTTAAAAGAATGACACATGACTTTAAGCTCAAGCCAAGTTCTGACCCTATCCTTTAACTAAGTGCTTAAGAAAAGATAATGTCTCAGAAGGAAAACTTAATTCACCAGATTTTCCAAACACTAATTCTTCCACCTAATTTTTCCTCAATCTGCTGCAATACTTTCCCTCACTGTTCAGCCTATAAATAATCTACCACTAAGCCTCAACTTCTTCAATTCCTCAAATGCCCCTTCCAGACTGGAGAAAAAGAAAGCTTTCAATCTGCCTTTTAACAAAGTTGTTGGGTGAACAACAGGATGGAAAGCTCATTTCCTACAAATCTCTGTCACACATCACTGAACCTCTACTTTCCACACTAATCACAGTTTCCTGCACAGTCAGTTCTCCTTTGATGCCAAGGTTCTAACAGTATATTGAGCTCTATGCAGAGCTCTTCCCATAAAGAGTTATCACTTCTTTCAGTGCCTGGGCAAAAACTAGCATATACTGCAGCTAATCCCAAAACACCCACATTAGAAGATATACCCAGAACAGACAATTATTTGTCTAGCCCTGAAACCCTTTTGTTAGTGGAAAAATCAACTTTGATCTCTTCTCTAGGAAGCTCTGAAAGTTTAATATATGGGTAATTATATTATAGTTTCTTACATCTCTGCCTCACTTGACCAGAACTGGACAAGAGACTCCAAACTTACTTGGGAAAGATAAAGACGTGAAAAGGCATTGCATGAGACTTAACTGCTCTAGGAACTGAAAGAATTGACCCTCAACATCATCTCCCACCAATGAAGTTCACGTCTAAATGTTAATTGAGTCTTTATATCCATATCCTTGGACATTAAGTAAGTATTTCCAGTAACACAACATGCAACAAAACTTGTGTAAATTAATATTCTTAGAATTTCTTGAACCTGCTCATTATCAACCCAGAAGCATCTTGATTTTGAGGGCTATAGTTCTATCCTAACAGGTCTTCAGTTCCTAAAATCCTATAAACTGCCAAAATATCAGTGAAATGGGAGTCAGTTATCTGTCTAATGCAATTATATGACTGAGAGTGAAAAGAGAATCATAGGATGATTTTGTTTGGAAAGGCCCTTTAAAGATCATCTGGTTCCAACCCCTCTGCTGTGGGCAGGTACACCTTCCACCAGACCAGATTGTTTGAAGCCCCATCCAGCCTGGCCTCAAACACTTCCATGCATGTTTCAAATAAAGAGAAATTCGGGGAAATTATATAGTATGTCATCCTACCCATATATACAGCAAGTGTTGCTTTCTAATTGTTATTTATAGCATACGAATTACTACCATGCCAGTTACATGACTGATCCAAGTGACTTTCCATCAAACCATAGCTGTTACTACAATTTCAAAAGGAATAATAATTTCATTCATTAAAGCCTTCCTTCACCCTGTCTAAGCCTTGGAGCTTTCAACATTTTAAAATAGCTTTTTCATCTGACCAGGTTAGAATATTTAAGAAAAAGCTTCTTTCATGTCTACAAACACTTTACCACAACAGGATCCCTTCTTTATACGGTGCCTTTAGACATGCTCCTGAACTCTACTAAAAGCAGGTTTCTTACAAATATTTTTAAGATACCTCAGAAAAGACAAGGAAGATTTTTGGACTGAAAGTCTTATTCT
>VZUA01085013.1:14725-26884 GCA_013401035.1 Horornis vulcanius
ACTGCACCATTTTTCTTGCAAGGCCCACACAGTCTGCACTATGGAGAAAGAGACCTCGGACAACAGGTCCGACCTAAGCTTTGACCTGAACTTTGTGTTTTGCTCTCACCTGTTGTACATTGTCCACATAGAAACAGTGTATATTCCACAGCACTTTCTCAGAAGCTGGAGAATAATTTCCTTCCACTAGCAAACATAGTTTTTGAGTTGTGTGGCACAACAGAAAAAGCCAATACAGTTTTTCATTTACTGCTGCATCTGCATGTTAACATGAAGGTCAGTAGAAGTGTACACAATACAGAGAAAATGAGTAGTTAATTATTGCTAGACTGGAAGAAGGGAAAACACATGCTTTAATTTGGTTTAGAAAAGAGCAAATCATGCTTCTGCTGGGTTTTTTTTTTCATAGGAGGGCATACAAAGAAAAAAATTAATGATAACTGGAGGCTATTTGATGTGCTTTGTATCACAAATAAAAAAATCCTTTCTCATCATTTGGAATAATCTCAGTACATATAATATCCATAAAGAAAAATCCCACTTGATTTTTTTCAAAATCCCCTGAGATTTTTCTTGCTGAGTATTATACTCATTTATTGAGATTGTTCCTCCTCACATGTGTATACTCTGGCAATTTGCCCATATCTTTCGCCATATTTACTCCTTCTCAAGTGTTTGTACTTGAGGGTTTCATTGCATCATCAACAATCTGCAGTGCTTCAAAACTAAGCTATGTTTAGACCAAAATGCTAGATTTGCTCTTTATGGAACAAGGTTTAATAATTTCAAAATATCACCATGCAACAGGCCAAAACCTAGTACAACCAGTTTTTGTTGGGATGTCACACCACTGCTTAAAACCTTTCTTCAGTCCTTCAAGGGCTGAAGGTATATTTGCTGTTCACAATCCAGCTAAAATAAATAAGCAAAATGCATTCATGTAACAGCATAGAGGCAACTTTAAAAATATTCTAAGGCATTTTTATCAAAACAATCAGAACAAGTTGACCAAAACTAGCAAATTTAGTTGCTCTGCAGACACAGGCCTAGTCCCTCCCAGTCACCAAATTAATAGTAGTTGGAGGTTGTGAAAGTAGTGAAGAATTCTCACTTCCAGACCAAGACAAGAGTCCCAGAGAGCACAGTTCACTACACTGAACTTCACTTGCCACTGGGTACCTAGAAGAAGAGGCTGAAGTCAAGCATCCACGAGCAGAACAAAACATTGTCTCAAAGCCAGCTGCAGGACTAGAACCTAATACATGAAAATGGGGCAAGTCTCCAGGCAAGTGGCACATGCCAGAGCAATCAGCAAATTTCAGTGTAATTTCTGGATAATTATTGCAGTACATAACCTTGCTGACTTTACAGTTTTATCCGGACAGCTAAGCAAAAATTTGAAAAAGACATTCACTATCCGAAAGCTTTAAAGTCATGGTCCATCAGCCCACTTTATTAGGTGGAACGTGAATGGGAAGTGAGGCTCATTAATGTACACCATCCCTTCAGTAGTACTCAACTGATATAAACTGCTGTAAATTCTGTACAAATTGGCAATTACAAAACTTACCAAGCTTTTCTGCACTGGAAGGAATTCGTGATCATGACCAACAGACATGTATAGTTCTAGAAATGCTAAGTAACTGAGTTCAGATACTCAAATGTTTTGCAACATATTAGTAATAGGAAGGCAAAAGGCTCAGCACCTGCCACCAGCAGCCACTGTTCAGAAGCCATCTAACATTTTTCTAGGCAAGACCTAGACTCAGCAAATTGCTCAACTTCCCAAAGTAAACGAGTAGCAGATTGTCTTACTGCTTAACCCCAAACTAAGTAATTTCACATTTTCTGTCACATCATTTATACTGATGGTTACACACTACCATGATGTATGATTTTAAAGCATTTGGGTCATCAAGTGACAGATGCTGCATAATGGAAAAATTCCCACATTCTCTGAAAAATCTTTGGTTTGCAGCTTGTCAGTTATAGATGGAGTATCTGCATTTCAGCAATGTTTTATTTTCACTGAAGAGGTATTTTAGATGAAAAAACTTCGCTGAAATGGTCTGATGCATGAATGTTTTATTCAAGAAAACAAAAAAAACCATGGCTCCCCCATTTCTTCAGTCTCACTGAAGAAAGGTTTAAATGATAAAAACTTCTTTTTCAGCTCTATTCTTTTAGCAACAAACACTGAATTAGCTTTGTGACAGTGTTGCTCTGTTCGATGCAGTGAAACTTCAGACTGAAAGAGGGTGGGTTTAGATGAGATGTAAGGAAGAAGTTCGTCACTGTGAGGGTGATGAGGCACTGGAACAGGTAGCTCTGGGAAGCTGTAGATGCCTGGAAGTGTTCTAAGCAAAGCTGGATGGAGCTCTGAACAGCCTGGTTTGGTGGAAGGTGTCCCAGCTCACGGCAGCAGGGTTGGAACTAAATGAGCTTTAAGGTGCCTCCCAACCCAAACCGATCTATGATCCCTACACTGAATGAGTACACTTGCTCTGGCACCAGCCTTCATGCAAAATGACCTCAGAATTCAAAGGAATCAAACATGGCCACATTTTCCCAAAATACAAACAGAAAATAATCTAATGCTTGGAGTGATAATAGAAGACTAAATAAAAACTAACTCAGAGGAGGTGTGTATGAGAGAATAATGACAAAGACAGGTAGAAGTAGGATAGCAAGTAGCAGAATGGCAGTTTGGAAAATAATACTGTGAACATGGGGTCTTTCATCTGTTGTCCCAATAAAAGTGTGTGATATCCAAAAAGATGACAAACGTCTGCCAACATTAGGAATAACACTGCGCATACATTTTTCAAAACATACAAGATCCTGCAATGATCTTTAGAATATTGTGTGTCATAATTCTATCTTAACTACATTAATTCTCTCCAAGTTGAGTCTGTTTTGACTGTTAAAGTAACTGGTAAGAAATCTCCTTGTGTTTATCCAGACTCATGAGCTCTGTCATTCTATTTACTCCCTTTGTCCTATGGAGCAGCAGGAGTAAGAACGGCCAGGGGGACACCTGGCATGTGACCAAGGTACATTCCACACACACTTGCAAAACAATGAAAAAAGTACACGTTGGTTTAAAAATTTTAATGTACAAATTTACACTCACCATGTTGTAACTTTCAAACTAGGGAGTAAATTGCAGCTGTATGATTTATTCTACCCATAATTTACTCTACAAGTGTTTACAAATTCGAAGAAAATCCTTTTTCCTTCTCTCAAGGAAATAAATATTTCATTTCTATATTCAATAATCATTCAGCCTTCTAACAGTGTGAACTATGCAGCCACATTCTCTCTGAAAACCAGCATGTTTTTATCTCTCGGGATTCCAACCAGTAGCCTTTGTTGCTCCTCATGTGCCCACACAGCATATTCAGAATCATCCTCCAGCGACACCCAAAGACACACTTCAGTGAAAGAAGCAGCTGAAGACGCCCATCTTCAGTTTTGCAATATACCCAGTCGCCAATTACTTTCTTCCAAATGGATCCGACCACACTTTCAACCCTACAAATCAAATATCAGAATACCAGCAGTTGATAATTTAGACTGTTGGAGAAAAAACAGGTCTGCTACTCCAGCTTTGTGTATTAAGCAATGAAAGACGCCAACAATTTCTGCACTGAATTTGCAACTCTGCTTACACTTGCAAAAATATACAGAAAGACAACCTCATCTTGATCTTAAACTTCAGATAATGGAAAAATCTATCACATTCATAGGTAAGGTGTTCTAATATTGTTGGATCAATAATTTAGAATTGCAGCTAGCGCTGAAATTTGTCTAGGCTTCCTTTTCAACTAATGGATCTTGTAACTTAGCAGCAGCTAAATTTGGATGAAAAGAACTTACACTAAGAAGAACTCATCATTAAGTACCTTCATCTTGGATAAATGAGCCAGTCCAGTCCTCCAGAATATTCAGTAAAAAATACAGGTTTACAAGACCATTTCATAATACCCTTCCTACTTTTCTTCAGCATTTCACCCACTTGCCTGGAAAGCAAATCTTGCACTAATGATCTAACCAATGTGTGTAGTAAGCTCATAGCTTTAATCCTATTTGATTTTCACTTGATGCTGATGTTAGGCTTCTTTAAAAAAAATACATTACTATTTAACATATTCAGATATTACATGTTTCATCAAGACAGACATAATCACATCTTTAATCACGAAATGCCAGCCTTGCATAATGAACAGCCACTCCATTTACCATTATGAAAAAACTATGAAGGATTGCTGCTATACTTGAATTTTACTTCCCTCATATGCTTTTCTAAGCCTTCTACTGTCAACAGCAAGGATCCAAAAGTGATTAGCACTGCATTGCAAATTTTCCTTCATGTGTAGTGAATTTCTGCATGGCCCATCTATTCATGAGGCCAGAAGGCACTGCCAAAGTGCTGATGAACTATGTTTCAGCAGAGTTCAGTATGCCACAAAACTAGGGTACAACATTGTTCTTTATAGCTACAGCTCAGCCTATCCATGGTTCTTGTTTGCTCTGAGCTGCTTCAGAAGTGGGAACTGGCCTCTATTTAAGAAAGTGTGAAGACAACCGAAACTCTGCAACTTATTTGGCCAGTTAAGTCATTTTAAGATGAGTTTCATTAAAACTGTAATTTTTCAGTGAGGAATTAGCCTGAAAAAATAATTTAATGGAAAGTTTACTAAATATGTTTTCACTTCATGTATTCTTCACTGTATTATTTAAATCCATACAAATATTCAGGCCTTACTTCCAGAGGGTCTTTAAAACAATCAATGCAAATACGTAAATCAAGTGTACCTGCAGGCTGAATATCCTCTTGAACAACACCAGCTCGGTTTATTGACTGTTCTTTTTCTGTAAAACAGAACAGAAAGGACACTACTGAAAAATAGAAAATACCGGATATCTTGATAATATAATATAAGCAACCAATATAATAATCTTGAAAATTTTATTAATTCTAGATGCTACACAGTAAAATTCTGTTGAGTATCTACCTACAGAATGCAAATGTAGTACTCCTACTTCACTGAGAAACTAATAGCTAGTTTGTTTCAAGAGACTGCAAATACTAAGATAATCATCTTAAAACAATGCCAACTGTTTAATAAAGATGTCAAAACACCTGCCATGGTCCCAGCACTTAAAGAATGCCTAGTACTGTTATAAGCTGTCATTCTTATCCTCAATCTAAAACCAGTCTAAAGATTTTTTTTTTCTTTTGGGGGATGCCCATTTTCAGGCCCTGAAAGATCTTGCAAACAGATTTCATAACAGCACCTACAAAATGACTGGTTGCAAACTTTGTGAAATTAAGCATCTGAGGGGTATTTTCCCATACATCGGGCCTGTCTTAGGCTTTTATTTTTTCTTTGAAAGATTCAACCACTACCACAAAGAGAAATGGAGAAATCTGTACTATTTTCCCTCACTAAACGCCCCTCATTTCTTCCAGTTGCAGTTACAGACTTGAACACCACAGTGGTACTCTGAAGCAGGAAGTCAAAGCTCAGGTGGATTAACCTTTTGCCCACACTACTGAACTTCTGAGGCCTTAAAAAACCTGCAGGGTGAGTATTTGCAAAGGAAGCTCACAACTAAGCTCACCTTAAAACTGAAATTTTTCATTATCCTGTCCCACTGGGAATGCACTGGCACTACATGTTATCAGGCTGTCTAATGCTACTGGAGACTAGCAGTAATATCACAGTAACTGATCCTCCTCGCAAGGGGACAAGCACTAGAGGCACACCCAGGCTCTCCAGTTCTTTCACTGAGCATGGCAATTCCATTTCATCCTTTTTAGCAGACTACTAGACTGTACTCAGAAAACCCTTTGTACCCCAAAGGTTAAATACTTTGGTTCAAACACCACGATTGTGAAAGTCCACAATCTTGCCTCAAGTATTGTGATAACAAATGCTTGTGCCTCTCATACTGCAGTGATGAGCACCAAGAAAAGCTCATTGGAAATGAATAAAGGTGATATCAGATGTAGATTCAGCAGCAGGCAATAAGTCAAGTTTAGAATCACGTACCACATCACCAGTCTGTGCACTAAATAGAGATTAAAAATCCCTAAACTGATAGGAAATATCTACTCACATAATTCACAAGTACAAACGAGGACATGCTCCACTAGTTCTGTCCTTTCCTTACTGCCAAGCCACATTTCTATTATAGTATTTTTGGAAAGTATAGCATAAGCAAAAAAGATTTAGTAATGAAATTTTCAAAGGGAACACAGAGTAGGAAACATAATTGTGGGAAGTTTCACAAACATAGCATCCTTGAATGAAAACTTGCTTGTAAGTTAAGTTTCACTTGAGCTTTGATGCAAGACCCTCCAATAAGATCAGTAAGTTTGTTATCCTTTTTTCTTTTTCCTTCCTAGAAATCTTCAGTTGTCTTGGCAGATTAGGCACATATATCATCATGTTATCAGCTTGATTAATTTCATAAAAAATTAAAGTGAGGGGGAAGGCTGGTTGCCTCAGAACTTTCCCCCCATTTCCTTTGGCAGTATTTCACAGACGTTGAGGAGTAATGGGTGCTCCCCTTACGGAGCACCTGCCTGGAGCTGCTGAGGCTTCACATCTGGAGCTTCAGATGCCTTCGAGGGCTTCCAGGATAGAGTAAGGTGTGGGCTTTTGCAGGTTTTCCTGGCAGGTGTTTCTGGCAGGAAAGTGGGGTTTTTCTCAGGTGTCAGTTTCAGAGACTCTGCAGACTGAGACTAGCTCTAGCAAATCATCACAACTGGCTGCCAAGTTTTAAGTTAGATGTTCAATCACAGCTGGAAAACAGAACTCAAACAGCTCGTAGAATCATTGAATAGTCTGGGTTGGAAAGGACCTTTAAAGATCATCTAGTCCACCTCTCCTGCACTGAGCAGGGACATCTTCAACTAGATCAAGTTGCTCAGAGCCCTGCCCAACCTGACCTTGAATGTTTCCAGGGATGGGACACCCACCACTTCTCTGGGCAATCCCTTCTAGTGATTCACCATCACACTCTGAATTTACTGTTTAGTTTAAAACCATTACCTCTAGTACTATTGCAACAGGCCCTACTAAAAAGTCTGCCCCAGCTTTCTTACAAGCTCTCTTCAAGTGTTCTACAAGGTTTTCCCGATGCCTTCTCTTCTCCAGGCTGAAGAACCCCAACTCTCTAAGCCTTTCTGCACAGGAGAGGTGCTCCATCTCTGATCTCAATTTCTTCAACTGCATCTCAATCCTCTAATGAGCAGCTGAAGGATGTTCTTAATCACGTGCTGGCCAGTAAACTGAAATATTTATTCAAGCGAACTGTATTATTTCGGTTTTCAGTTATCTCCTAGACGAGCAGAAAACCCCTGGGGAGTCACGGAGCAGCAGTCCCAGCATTCCCCCAAGCCCGGGCACAGACAGCTCCCCCCGCGCAGGGACTCACTGTACTCGTCCGGCAGCAGCAGCGGCCGGAAATAAATGGGGTAAAAGGCGGCTCCCACCACGGCCACGAAGGCGCTGAAGATGCCGAGGGTGCGGAACAGCGCGGCCATGGCCCCGGCGGACGCGGCGCGGGGCCTGCGCGGGGCCTTCCGGGACACGCGGGAGCGGCGNGCAGTGCGGGCACGGGGCCGGTGCCGCCGCGCTGTCAACCCGGCCCGGGCAGCCCGAGATGATGCGCTCCAGTCCCGCCGCCCCGCCCTAAAGAGCCTCGCCCGACAGCGGGAGCTGTCCCGACCCGGGACTGCGCCGGTAGTGCAGCGCCGAGGCGGGAGGGCGGGGGCCGCTGCGGAGCCCCCAAGGGAGCGGAGGGGCGCGGTCCTGCGCGGGGATCCCTCCCCGGCGCGCCCGCTGTACGGAGCTGCGAGGAGCCTCCAAGGCTCGGCGTCTTCTGGCCCAGCCTCCCCGCACCTGCGGTGGCGGAGCGGGGCCCTGCCCTGCCCGGGCGGTGGCCCCTCCTCCAGGAAGCCGGATCTGCCGCATCCTTGTCGCCGGGCCGGCCGCGCAGTCCCTGCCGCGTTGGGCACCGCCGCAGCAGCAGCAGCAGCAGCAGCATGCGGCCCTCGGCCGAGCCCCGCCGCCCCCCTCCGCTGCTCCTCGTCCTCCTCACGGTGAGTGCCGCGGGCGTCGCGGCAGGGGCCGGTCCGTGCGGGGCCGCGGGTCGTACCCGCAGGGCGGAGGGAGCCTGAGCCGGAGCCCCGCGGTGTGCGGGGGGCTCGGGGCCGGGGCCGCCTCTCGGAGCTGGCCCCGGGCTGTCCGGCCTGGCTCCGCTCCCTCTCCCAGCACCCCGGGTCATGCTGTCTTACTGATCTGCGAGACGCCGAGTCGTCACGTCCAAGTGTTAAGATTTCTGCCTGGGTGGCGATAAACTTCTGGAGTGGAAAGAATGGGGAGGCCTTTGACATCTGCTTACAGATGTACGACTGAGCATAGTGCTGGACTGGCTTATGGAAACAACCGTGCTTTAGGGCCATTTACTAAACTACGTTTTCGTCTTTTTTTTTGCTGTTAAGCATAAGCTCTGATCAAAGTCTGTGCCTGTACCATGTCGGTGCTGATGGAGAGCAGCAGACGGACACCCCTTTTTGTCTTTTCACAAATCTTAAAATGTAGCGTGATGTATTGGTCATTTGCAGGTGAAGGACTGTGGTTATTTTCAGGTTTTGAGCAAACAGGTGCAGGTTTCATAGGGTTATGGGGAATTTCTGCAGGGCTGAACTCATGGAGGGTTCTGTTGAGATCTCCAGCAAATGAAAGAATACTTGCTCAATCATTTCTGTATGATTACACTACTGAAAATGTTCAGTTTCCCAATGCTTGCAGCGTTTACCTTCCACATTGACTTTTATCCGAAGATCTGGTAGGATGACTTGGGCTGATTCATTCAGATTCAGCAGGATTTGAGAAAAGGAAAAAAAAATTACAGCTTTAATGGCTAAGTTGCCCCACACAACAAAGCCTTTACGTATGTCTTGTTGAACTTAGCCTAGTTCATGATAATATTTTGAATTAGCTTACCTGGCCTCTTAAGTGTGTTAGGAAACTTTTATATTTAACTCTCATAATCACACTCAGTGTATAATCATTTCATCCTTGTTCTATGTCAGAAGTGATGCTCATTTAACTCTGTCTTGTCTGATATAACAGGAAGGGAAGACCGTTCCTCACCAGGTAGAAACATTTAGATGATAAACACTCTATGCACTGTGTAGTGGCAACCAAGTGGTAAGAGAGACTCAACCATGATCTGAAAGTTTATGGTCTGCAGTCTCTGCCAGGCCTCACTCACTGTGAGATTGTTCAGGGTTCTTCACTCCATTCTGTTTAATGGAAGATCCTCCAGAAGGGTTTGTTAGGTGGGATATATCAGCAGACTCAAATATAGTTCATGCATTTTGGCAGCACAGGCCTCAAGTAATACCCAGGGACCGAAGAATACAAAGTGAAATGAGGAGCCGTTTAGCAGATGAGGCAGGAAAGGCACAAGATCAGCAGAGCTGAAGCTAAACTTAGGTATCAGCAATCGTGTTGCATTGTGCTTAAGTGCTCCAGGAACATCATGGAAATTGTTCTACAAAGAACTGGCTTTGTGTTCCCCACCACAAAATTTCTGCCATTCACTGGAAATCAGATGAACATATTCATACACTACTGCATCTTTCTTAATGAACTGTACCAGACCCAAGCAGTCTTTGCTGGAGTCTAGTTGCCATCTCTCTGTATTGGATAACCACTGACAAAATTGAGAGCTGGCTATGTGTGTTTTGACAGTAAGTGTGTGGTGAGCAGACATTGTTACCCCTAATGCTTTGTAATATCTACCCGGTAGACTTTTGCATCTTGTGATAACCACATGGCATTGTGTTCATGGTATATTTCCATCTTCCTCATGACACAGCCCCCATATCACAAAGATTAAGCTACTTACAAGTATTCTTTATTGTAAGATCAAGAAATATAAATGATAACCATCAAGTACAAGAGGTTTAGGATAATTTGTTGCTCCTGCTATGGGCTTTTAATGCTTTTGGAAGTATTTAAATCAAAGAAGAATTGTGTCGGAAATGTAAAAGAATAGTATCTTTTGTCAAGTCAAGCTCTGAAGCGTACTCAAATTAGTATTAAAATCAAGGCTCTCTCATCAACTTTTATCTCAGTATTTGTATATGTGTGTTATTCCAGCATATGGTATACACTATACCATGTGTTCCAATGGGTATCAACCTCCTATTGCTATTTCTTTTTTAGCTCCTTCAGTTTGCATGGTTTTTACAATATCACAAAATCACAGAATATTCTGAGTTGGAAAGGACCCACATGGATCATTGAATCCAACACTTTAAGTGAACTGCCCATAAAGGGATCATACCCATGACCTTGTCATTATTTAGGACCATGCTCTAAACAGTATGCATTTGGGGAGTGGGAAATAAGGCAGAGAGGAAGGCTTGATGAGCCTGCCTATTGTAGAAAGCCAAAATACTGAGTTGCATAGTGTTTTGTGGAGTTTTAGCTTTTTTTTTTTTTTTTTCAAAGTGTATATCTTGGTGCTTACACGTGTTTATCAGTGTTCAGCATCACTGCACATCTCACTTGCAGTGTCTCTTGTCAGATACAAGAAGATAAAGAGCATTTGGTTGCAGTTATGGAAAGTGGTTTAATGACAAATTCGCTAGGAACACTAAATAAATCTAATGATCTAGAGCTACCCATCTGCTTGCAATGATATCTAGCTTTTTCATTCAAAAGTTCACTCATTCACTTATATCTTCCAGTGTCTGCCCTGAATAATTCAAGGTCTTGAAGCAAACAGCACCTCTGTGCATAGTTGTGTTCCACTAACAACCCTTGAGCTCTTCTGCACCTCTAAGGAGGCAGGAAACTGGGGGAAAAAATAGCATTTGATCACACAGGTGACTAAAAAATCCAAAAATCCTCATTTATGGGAACAAGTAAGTAGTATAGGACTTAGTTCTGTCTTTTTGTAATATTTACACCTTCACAAGTCTTACTGGCTTGATGTTTTTTCAGTGTAGCTCTCAAGGAGTGTCAACATATTTTTAAGAAATAAAAAGCAAAATAGTTTATCATTAGAGATTTTTACTGATCCCTGTTTTGTATTGTAGACATGGTCTAGTCCTCCAGGTGCACAGCACATAATTTCTATGATTAGAAATGTACTAATGACTAGGCTGAACCTTTTGAATATTTTGAAAAACACTGTGGAGAAGCCATCAATCCAAGACACGTATTCAAGATAAATTTTATTTTAATTTGTTTAATCTTAGCAAAGTTAAAAGTTACCCAAGACAGATCTCATTTTGAGCAGTCTTAATGACCATCTTCCCTGGTAATCCTAAGTGACAATTCTGAATATTTTAGACAGACCAGAGAACCTGGTGGAACTGCTGTGTTGGTGGCTTGCCCTCAGAGCTGCGTAACCCCCAGTATCCTTGGCAGTGCATCAAGCTGGATGCTGACTGCAGAACAGAAAGAATAGAAGCTGTTTGAAGCCTTAGAGACAATAACTTCAGCATAGAAGATAATCCTCTTGTATGTCCAGGCTCACTCAAAGTATATATAACGTACATAGCCGTGGAGAGCAAAAGCTGAGCAAATTCAGCCTGCTACTCTTGCTGCTCAGATTTCCAAGTCCATCTTCAGGATAGGAACATGTCAAAAATTAAATACTTCACAAATATTAATTCATTCTCAGGAAACCTTTGTTGTTTTTTTGTCCTTCAGGAACCTGCATGACAGGTAACAAAATTAGCTAACCTTTTACAGAAACATCAGGCTTTGGCAATCCTAGCAAACAGTGATACACAATGAATATATACCAGTACATTTTCACGTACACTCCTTAGGCCTGATTCTAGGAGCATGTTTAAATAGCATGACGTGTCAGTCACTATCTTAGACCGGATTCCTCTTGCATAAGGGCTGAAGGATACACCCTGTAAATACAGTTTGTTTGTACAAGCATGTGTAACTTTGAGAACTTGATGTAGGGAAGTTGTTTCCATTAAAAAATCTTTATGGTGCCTCTCTAGTAACCCATGTCTACTTGCTGGGTGAAAGAAACCTTACGTTTTGAAGTTAAAGTATAGTATATAAACGTGCTTGTGTAATGTTCTGTTATTACTGTGAGTGT
>VZUA01085018.1:0-20271 GCA_013401035.1 Horornis vulcanius
CTGGGATGGGATGGGATGGTTGGCACTCACTCCCAGGATGGGCAGAGCAGCTCCGTGGCTCTCTTCACCGTGAGGAGCCTCTGCCAGCCCATGCCAGGCTTAGGGAGGCACCGACACACCAAGGCTGTGAGTAACCCTGATGTACATTTTATGTAATTGAGGAACACCTGAAATCAGCAGAAAGATGAAACAGCTGCTTTGTTGGAGAGTGAGGGAGCTGTGTGCAAAGCAGCTGTTGAATTACCCAGCACCATGTCATGTAACAATTTATACACCATGCCCTCCACCCCAAACCAGCTCGAGAGGGGAGCTGATTTTAGGAAGTAGGAAATGGAACGAGGCACATCATGAATTGTCAGCTATAACATCAAAACAAATAAACAAATATCCACATAACACCTGTGTTTCCTTCCCACCTTCCAGGTAAGATACTCATCCTGAAAATTCAACACACAGCATTTTTTCTTGAGTTAGTCAAGCCAAAATAACATCTTTGGGATACAAACTTGAAGCGAATGCATTTATCAAAACTTAATGAAGGCTATAGCATTCAACTACCCTTTCCAAAGTTCATAGCAGCAATTGCACTAACCCTGGGTACAAGCTTCTGAACTGAGGATGAGAAGTCTTGATGAAGCCTGACTCCAGAATGCATTTACAGTTTTTTGGATTGTCTTTGGTACAGGGAAGTAACAATTATTGATTAATGATCCAAGGATTTTCCAAGAAGAGATAAATATGAAGAATCAAAATATTGGTATCATTTTTCAAAATATATTCTTAACTTTCAGTAAAAATAAACAGGAATATAGGCCCATACATCAGAGTTTATGTGGCTGACATAAATGCAAAATAGGTATTTTTCCTGTTCTGAAATTGTGCATACAGTCAGTTAAGACCAGAAGTTTACCCAACAAAATATTATTGTTGAAAATCACGATCAGTGAGTGAGTCCAAAATGTTTCATGTGGAAGATTTCTATATGGACAGACTTGTGGGATCTAAAGCAGGCAAAGGGGGTTCTGCCCCTCTATGGCACACCAGTCAGAAGGAACATCCTGCCAATGCAGCCACACAGCTCAGGTCTGGTGCCTGGGAATGTGCTTTGGCCCCATTCAATTTATTCTTAGGAAAGCAGCCTGTGAGTCCAAGAATGGTACCACACAGGACTCTGGTTTCCCAGGCAATTCATAAACACTTAGAGGCTGCCATTCATCCTGTATTTGACCCAAGGTACGTAAAAATTGGTCTGGGTGATAAATCATGCAGTAATTTGAAACACAGCTGCTTTTGGTTTCTATGGAGTCGTAGGAGCTCACTGAAATAAAGCCTTAACCAGGAGGCTGCAAAGCAGTGGCCCATAGGAAAACCTAATGGGTTTCAGCCTCTCCCTGCAGCCTTCCCATCCTGCCCACACCAAGACATGTCAGATGCAGCACCAGGTTTACAAAAACACTGCAGGACACAGAACCAAGTCACTCAGCATTGTGTTCACCATATTGCCCTAAAAATACCTGTCTGGCTTTGTCTGGTGGTGCAGGACTTTGGAATTTCGACAAATTTATGGACTTTTTTTCCCTTCAGGATGCTGCTTTCTTTGTTGCCCAAATGTATTCACCCTCTAGATCTCACAGCCTTCTCATTTCAACCCCTCTGTACTCTTTTTCCTGTCACATTCTCCTTTGCAATTTCTCTTATTCCCCTGACTGTTATTTGTATCCCTCTTATCTAAATCCATGTGAAAATAGTGAGGAACCAATATGTTTGCCTAAAACTACTTGCTACAAATATACCAAAAGGATCATATTCCCTCTTCTGTCTCTTCCCTTGAGGAAATGTAGTCATTAATTTGATTTCCAGCTTTCATTTTTTTTAAAGGGAACAAATGACAATTATTGTTTATTTTGAAGTGTGATCTTTAGCATGAATAATTCCCTAAAAGAAACATCTGCTTTACAGATGAGTTGTGACAGCAGACAATATGCTTCTATATTTTGTATATTCACATTTGACTGGCAAGAGTTGGGACTGAGGCTGTTTTTCCAGATTCACACTGCAGTCCCAAGGGGCCAAGATCACTTCTCAGGAGTGTCTCCTGGCCTTTTGGGGAATTTCTTAAGTGTGCTTGGCCCCGACACAGTCTCTGTGCCTCAAGGGCTGCTTGTGCCCATGTCAGCTACCGAATGCTCCTTGGCCTTCTGGGTGTTGTCCAGCCCCAGGATGACCTGTCTGTATGTCCAGGGCCCCTGGACATCAATGTTTTGCCATTCTTGCACTCCCCATTCAGCACGTGGCACAGGTTTCTGCCTGTGCCCAGCGGAGCTTGGCTGGCAGCCCATCTCTCCAGCTTGTTAAAGCTACTGTCTGCACACCAGAGTGGTTTTTAGCAACAGCTGGACCCGGGCCAAAGCTTGTCATCTAAATTCAAGTCCAAACTTCTCCAAACTTTCAGGCCTTTTAGCATCCTTAGCTGACACTTTCTGAGCTGGTTGGTGGATTCAGATTGTTTTCATATCCTTAGTAGTACACAATGCACTGCAAAATAAACATCAAACAGGAAAAGATCGGGTGTGCTTAACTGTGAGCTCTTTATGCAAGCAAGGAAAGAACAATCCTTTTCCTTTGTATGTCAAATAGCTTGAGTAGCAGTAAACAGAAGATTCAAGACATGAATCAAGAATATTATTTCATGGAAAGGGATATGAAAGAAATAGTTTACCTGGAGGCAGAGTGGTCTCCATCAGTGGGGATCTCTGAGGACAGATTAGACAGAGAGCTGTCAGGACAGGTGCAGTTATCCCATTGGGAGGAGGAGGACTGGGTGGCCTCTCAAGCCTGTAATTCTCTGATTTCATCTTTCTTTCCAGCGGCTCACCCTGTGCTGGCTCTGAAGGAAGAAACTTGTACTGGAAGCATCCTCCTGCAAAGAAGCTCCACACCTTTCCCCCATTTTGCTTTACCATAAATCCACTGCTGACCCTTGGAATCACAGCATCATGGAACACCTTGAACTGGAAGGGCTCCACATGATATCAAAATCCAACTCCTGGCCCTGAACAGGAGAGCTGTTGCTATCTCATAGCTGAACAGATAAGGAAGGTTTGTCTTCATCTAGTGCAGAAGTGAGCTTTGACCTGTGGCACTTCCAGCAGCCTCCAGCCCCCAAGCCATGCAACCTTCCCACTGCACCCTGTCCCATGAGAGGGGCCTGGCAGGGAAATGCAGATTTCAGTTGGAGAGGGAGGGAGGATAGATGACATCTATCACATGCTTTTTCCTTTTCTTTCGTACCCTTCTTCCAAATGACAGCTCTGGCTGTTCTACTTGAATACTGAGCTGAGCTTTGAGCTCGTGAATGCTTAGACCACCTTGATGTAAAGTGTTGCAGTTGGGAGTTTTAGATTCCTTATAAATCTATTTTCCCTGAGATTTCCCAGCACTCCACATATAACTGTCAGCAGCCACAGCCCATCTCCAGGATGGTGCAGTGCAGGAGCCACTGAGCCCCACAGGCTTTGCTGAGAACAAGAGAAAGCTGGAAAGCCCTCAGCTTCTGTGGAATGGGAGCTGGCAACACAAAATACTTCACCAGAAAACACTCACTATTTTAATACCTCTTATTTTTCTCCTCTCTGTTACTAAGAAATGGCTTTTTACATTGTATTACTTATGAAAAATAGCAACATTTAAAGGTAGAAAGGAAATACAATGAGAGTCATGCACTATACACATGGACATTCTTACCTGGTATTAACAGAACAGGAATTGCTATAGGAAATATTCCTTATTGCCCATAACAGAGCGCAGATCTTCCAAATTTGTTTGGCTGCATTTAATCTCATAAGAGACTAGGAAGAAAATTTAAATCTTAATGATTTGTAAAGTGCTCTACCAAAACAGGCAATTGCAGTGCTACTTGAAAGAAACAAGAGAAATTAGAAAGCTGTTGAACATACAGACAAAAAAACTTCTTCTTTTTAATGCTCCCAATGATCCACAAAAGCCCATTTTCAATCCAAAGCTGCCACTGATGAGGTATTTCAGTATATTGAAATAGCATTGCTGGAAGGTGTGTCTTCAACATGAATGTTCTTTATTAAACTATGAAAATGATCCTCTCAGAAAACACAAGCAGCACAAGAAAAACACGAGCCATGTTTATAATCTGACAGCAGGGCACTTTATAAGATTTATCTTTATGGGATTTTGAAATTCAAACAGCTGAACTGTTGGGCTGTCTGAATATTTGATGTTACAGGGAGATGTTTCAGGAACAGGTCTTCCTGTTATGTAGCTGGTGTAGCACTACAGACTCTACACACTCATTTACCAGCCAAGCTGTTTGTCTACACATTAGCTTAGGATCTCAGAAGCTGGTAGAGAGGGTGACTAGCACTGTTCACATGCAAAGAGAGTTATCTCCTATTGATTTCCCTGGGAACTGAATCAGAAACAACAGGCAAAGCTCTCTGTCCATATCACCTCCTTGTGAATCCATTGTGCAGGTTGTCCTTTCCATTGGTTAAGTTTATTTTTTTATATTTATTTATTTAGTAATTTAGTACACACTCAAAATGGAAATGAAATGACACTGAAAATATTTTGCATCTTTAACTGCTCACAAATGCTTTACACATGGTTAAAGTTAGCCCAAACTCCTCACTGGTGTTCACCCAGCAACAAAGACCTGATCCAAGGCTCAGGGAAATCACTGGAAATCTTCCTAATGCCTTTTGCAAGGTTCATATCTGGCTGTGTGGGAACTACATCATCCTCCGTGTCTTATCACATTTTGATCACAAGAGAAAGAAAAGGATAATCTCATCTGATCAGGACATGTTTGTATAAATATGTACATTTCATATCCATATGTCCTTTTCAACCATATGTCCTTCATTTTTATCTGTAAAAGGAATTTAACTTTTCGTTTGCTATACATTTTGATAAAATCTAAGATGGAAAACTGCAGAGTATTAAATGTTCTTCAAGGACATTTGTAGTTTACAAGAAATAGAGAAACTGTATTTGAAATGTAACTGAACCCAAGCTTTTGAGAGTGCTATGGATACAGTGAGGCAGAATGGCTTCCCAGAGCCTAACAGCAGCAAAAACATCCCTGACAAATTCCACTGGGTCCTAGGGAGGACAATAGCATTTATAACTGATAGAAAGTACTGGGACACTTCATGCCTTTAAGCAAAATAATCACTTAAAAACCAGAAGGAACCTTCAGTGAGATCAGCAATCACATCTTTACCAGTGATAAATCTAGTAAGAATTCCACCATCGTTCAGGGTGTTCTGGACTCAAGGCACTGCTGCCAAGTAATTGTGATAAGGAGCTGCATCTCATTCCTTACACACTCACATTTTTGTTCTATCTACCTACTATGCAAGACCTACAAGGCTCTGTCATAGAATATATTGCCCATGATTAAAGATGTGCTGCACAAAACAGGACAGAAAAGCTTCAGAGCCAACTGGATGAAGAATTAGCGTGGACCAGCTCCAGTTTTATAAATGACAGTACCATGGGAGAAACAGACCTGGGGTAATTCATTTTGCCTTTTTGTGTTTCGGTTTTCTGATCTGTAAAATTGAAGGTAGTGATACTCATCTCTGCATTGCAGATCCCTGGCTCCTGGAGGACAGCTGCCTTGGGACTGGTCAGCTTGGTCCAAATGGGAAGGTGTGCATCTGCCTCCTGCCCCTGCCAGGAAAACAAGGCATTTTTTTCTTTGCTACAAAACAATTAAGCTACTTCTTAAGTTATAGTATGGAGCTTTGCAGCTCTTTTGGGATTTATTTATTCACTGTTTTCTGGAGTGAAGGATATGACCAGTAGCTTTCAGTTATCATCTAGGAACTGCAATACCACCACAATGGTCTGTGCACAGCTGTGAGCCAATTTTTAAACAGCACCTATTACAGTCTGAAGAGGCCCAGGGAGCTCAGCAACTTCATATCACGTACATCTTATTTTGCCTTTTGAGCAGCTTCTGTCACTCACATTGAACTGCACACAACTGTGCCTTCAATTATCCAACCTAGCTAATTAATAGCACATTGCTGCGATACTGAGTTACCCCGTGGGAGCTGCAGACTAAAGATCATTAAAAACCTCTTGCTCGTGTTCTAAACAGAAACAGCAACTCTTCTCCCTCTCCTGGTCTTTCTAATTCCCTAAGGCAATGTTTGAAAAATGTTTAAGTAAAAGTGGTCACTTGGTAAATGGGGCATTTTCAAATTTATGAGCAGAACCACAGATAAAACTGTCCCGGTAGTTTGTTACCGGCTTTGAATTAATTCTCACAAACAAAGTAACTTGCTTGTGGCAGTGACACATTTGGAAATGCAGTCAGAGCTGACTTATAAAAAAGGTTATAAGAGTCTTTGCTAATGATTATATGCCACAACTGCTTTTGGCTCTTGATCCCATAGCATATTTCCAGCTAAACCAAATGCAGACTCCTAGGAGCATAAATTGGAAATCATCGTGCCTCAATGAGCATGAACATCTCAAGTAGGACAGGACTCTGCTGAGACCTCGTGCCTGGAAATGACTGTGGGCAATACTTTCAAAGAACCTTCAGAGATTAACTTGTATAGTTAGAGTCTCTTAAGAGAGATGAAGTTAATTGCTGCAATCGCTTTATTTATGAATTTTAGAATTAATCCAGGCTTTTAACAAGTGTTCAAGGCATTTTATTTTATGGTTCCAGGTCTAGAGCCCTGGAGAAAAGGATCTATTTTTAATTCCTGTCATTTCAGTCATGTTACAATCTGAATAATACAATTTAAACAGGCAATTGGTGGAAGGAATAGCTAGCAAGTCACAGTGAATTGCAGCAGCACTTACCGAAAAACAAGCGATGCAACAAGCAAAGCCAAGGTTTGTCAGGTAAATAAACATGACTTGAAATAAGCTTTGTTGGGGAGAAAGTGTTTCAGTAGAGTGAAATTGCAGTGCTTTGTAAGAATTAAAGTGCAGTTTATCATAAAAGAGTGAATAGATTTACTATATTACTGGTAGTGAATAGTAGCACAACTTCATGAGGGACTAAATTCTGTCCTCTAGCATCAAAGTTATAATAAAAGTTTAAATGGCCGTTCACCAGAGGTTTTACTACTTTTACCTATGTTAAAATTGGAAGAACTAAAAAGGAGAAGACCAAAAAATCTGAAAGGGTGATTTTTTTTGCAATTTTTAAAGGTGGGATATATTGAAGCTTTAATAGCTTTTATTATTGTTGTCCTCTGCAAATACCTTCCTTCAATAACAGACTGATGTAATCAGCCTTTCCAATCAGCTCTAAAGCAAAGCATCCACAGACACTAACATGCAAGTGAAATGCAAATGAGAGACACTGTGTACATTAATCCTTCCCTCAAACATCACACACTTGTCTTTCCATGTAATGGCCAGGAATGAGCCACCCTGACTCAGCTGCAGCTCAGATCCATACCTGACCTTTGCACCTGAATTTGCACACACAGCTCTCACAAAGAGTATTGACCTGTCATTTAAGAATTTAATTCTTTGTGAAACCTGTTGTTCCGGAGTTTTTGAGCTGCACCATACATTCAAATTAAATTATGGCCAAATTAAATTAAATTATTGGGCAAATGGCAAATGTGGCAAGGGAACACCAGCAAGGTCCTTGGTGTGGTGGGGGTCAGGGACAAAGGAAGAAGAGTAGCAGTCCTCTCCTCAGGTAAGGGAATGTGCTGCAGGTGGAGGGAATTTGCCAGTGTCAAGTGGGATTAAGGGGCTGCCTCTGTGTGAGGCAAATCCCTGTAGACAGGAAGAGCTGGGTGGCATTTTTAAGGTGAGATTAAGGTACGTGAAACAGGGGACAAGATAGGAAGCCATGGAGGACTCTGCATATGTAAGTGGAAGATATGATCAGAGCAGCAAGGAAGATAATTCAAGCTGGGGAGATGAAAAGCACAGAGCTGACAACTGGCTCTCACTTCATTCTCTGCTTAAAATTAAATCCATGCTTAAGTGCCTGAGTGAACTGAGGCTGCTGGAAGGGTAATCTTCTGAGTAACCAGTAAGGAACACTGAACTCCCTTTTGTTGTATATACACACAATCCCACAAGGATAAAGAAACTAGCATTTCTTTGCAAGACTGATTTTATTCTGCTCTTGGACATTTCAGTGAAGTTGTTACAGCTGTCCTGCCCAAGCCACAGAAAAAGGGAAGCCAACAAAGGGCCAGGGCATTAATGTGCAAAGGGCTTTAGCAGACACAGAAGTAAGTCCTGACTGTCAAAGAAAGGGCAACTTCTGATGATTCCTGTGCTCACCTCAAGGTCAGAGGCTAAGAATCATGTAAGAAGATGAGATGTTCTTTCACTGCAACTAAATCTTTTTAAGGTTTTCTCCTTTTCTTTTATATTTTTCAGACATTATTCATTGTGTTTTGATAGCCTCAGATGTTGTTTTGAGCATATCACATCCTGTTCATGTCAGAACAAGAATGAAAAGAAAGTCACACATGGAAGTGATGCTGTATAAAGAGTTGAAAGTGATTAGTCAATTAAATGGTATCCAGATAAGAAAGAGATTTGGGTGCCAACTCTTGCTCTGTCACAACCTTTCAGAGATTATATAGCTTAAGCAGAAGGAGGAATTCAGCCAAGACCAACACATACCTCTGAAGCATAGGATGAGGATGTATTCCAGGTGGCCCAGGACCAGAATCACACAGGGAGCCTGCCCACAGCCAGCACGGGCTGCACTGGCTGTGCCACTCCCAGAGCACAGGGCTGGTCCTCCTGGGCTCCTGAGCCTTGTCCTGGGGTCAGCCTAATGAAATACTGCATTGAGACACTGTTCCTTGAGCACAGCCTCCCAGAGCATCTCGGGATGGGCTCTTTAGCAGCTGTCAGTGACAGGCAAGAACAATAATTCCCTTTCCTTGCAGCCACCACGTGCCCAAGCTGCACACATCCTTCACACTGAGCCTGCAAGGCAGCTGTCACCATCCCTGCCAGCACAGGGCACCAGAGCCAAACCTGGGCACAGGCTGATTGTTGGGAACTTGTCCTCACCTGAGCAGGTGACTCTGCTTGGGGCTCACCCGTCCCACACACTGACTGGGGTATTTCTGTGTTATTTGGAAACTGCTCTGTTAATTCTTCCCCTGGAGATGAGAAATAACCAATATCTACTCTCCAATAACTTACTTTCTGCCATTTTCTGCCTGACCTCCAGTCTTAAGCAATTCAATGATTTATTCAAATCTTTTTGCATCCCTACAGAAGGCACTTATAAATTAGCCTGCTATCGTGTTTAGAGTACTTGGGTTGATTTATAAAGATGCCTACAAAATAAATGACCTTGCAGATGGACAAGTCTTTAAACACATTTTCATATATGAAAGGAATGAATTGTGGTACTTTAGAGAACACAGCACTAAAACTCCAATCAAAAGAAATAATGGAGGATAAAATAAGAGACCCACTTACCAGAAGCCTAAGAGGTGCAGAAGATTTACTTTTGTAGATTAAAAATGTAGATGAAGCTTTGAATTCTAGGCTTTCTAAACTGTAAAGCCTTGTGATGTTAGCAAAAAAAGGACTTTTAAAAACCTTTCAAGATCTGAGACAATCAGAAAGAGAGAGCTTATTTGTTCACTTAATGGAAGGTCTCACTCAAATTAGACAGGTTGATTCTCAGAGCCACCATTTTCTGCAAAGATGAAAAAATAGAGAAATGCCAAAAAGGAGTGTGATTTCAGGGAACTGACTACCAAACATCACTGAGTTCTTATGAATGACAGCACTGTAGAACTGACATTTCATGTGCTTCAGCAAAGTATGCTACATTTCTATTTAGAGCCCCTATAGAAGTTAGTGATGGAGAAAAAGATCCAGAAACGATTCCCAGTCCACCCTGACTCCCTTCAGAATGAATACATCAGAGCACAGAATCAGGTTTTAGAAATGAGCTGAAGTGAATAGGACTGCATGGGCAGAATGTCAAAACGTTTCTGATGATTCACTCACTAATGTTGCACAGAGAGGAGGATTCAAACCACACCACTCAGATCCCCACTCAAATTTCCCCAAAGTCTGAAAATTAGTTTCTCTCAACTCCAATATACAATGTGTACTCTCTTCCCTTTAACAGCCTGCAATATATTAGCAGGTAAATAGCATAATCACATGTGTCCATTGATTGTTTCTTTCTATACTGAGGGTGGGATGAGTCCCAGATGCAGCCTTTGGCTCATCTGAATGCATCACCCTCTCTTAGGGCCCTTAATCAGTCTGAAACCTGGTGAAACACCAGGAAAGGAAGAGCATAAGCAGAACTCAGACCTCTCCTGGTATTCTTCACTGATACTCTCTATAGTATCAGAAATGAAGTGCAAGGAATTCAGAGCCAGGGCAGCCTTATCTGGGCTACCCACGGGCCAATCCTGTTCTGGACTTAAAAACCTGAAGCACTAACAGTGTGCTGAGTACCCAGCATATTGAAATGCATCTGTTCCTGTGTGGTGAAGCCATAGTAACCGTTTCCTCCTCTCAGTAGGAGACAGGAGGGCTGAGCATTTTTGGAAGTCAAGCAGCTGCTTTAAGGAATCTGATCTACATTGGGAGTGAGGGGTGAGAGAAGGAGAGAAATCAGCAGAGATGAAAGGAGCCATTGCTGGATTTGCCTTTGCAGTAACTCCTGTAACCCTCCATGACCCACTTAGCAGGGGCTGCCCTTTGTGAGAGCAACATTCTCTGGCAGTGCCTGCTCACAACATCCCTTCATAAAGAGAGAGAAATTCTTGCTCCATATGAAAGAAACTCTCCCACTCTGCATTGGGGCACACAGGGGCTTAGCTGGGGCTCCCTCCTTATCAGGTGTTTCACAGGAGACACCAGTGGTGTTTAAGCTCTAGGTCTCTGAACTGTTGTTTTCTGGGGCTGTCCCAGCCTGGGTCATTTTCCAGATTTTGTCTTCCAAGAGCGTTCTGCAGAAAACTTGAGATTGAAGATTTCTATTAAAAGCAGCTCTCTTCAGTTCAGTTTATAGCTCTGTTGCCATTTATTTTGCTAAGAACTCGTGTTCAGAACAATCAGGAAGTCTGCTGTGGCTTGATATAAGAAGATACTTTTCAAAACAAAGTCCCTACAACAGATAGGACTGAAATACCAAAATATTCAAATATTTATGTGTGGTAAGTAATGAGCAATATAACATGTCTTACATTCTTCTCTCCTATAGCAGCTGAACCACTGGAGGAGATTAAACTGAAGCCAGAGAATTTAAACCAGCAATGAAATCTTTAATCAAAAACAGATATCAGATAGAAACTCAGTAGGTTTTTTTTATACTGGTGGACCACAAACCAATTATTGACCCAAAACAATGCTTGGCGGATAAAAACTCTCCTTTCTTCTTCATCAGAACACCTACATAACCATTAACTTTCCAGTTAAAAACTACTGTCTGAATAGGTGTGGTTACTAATATAAAAATTCAGACACGGTGATAAAAGCTATCCACAGATTGAGTTTAAGGAAACACAGGAGGAAGCATCCAGAATCTCACAAAATTATACTCAGTGTCCTGGGAAATACTTTCTAACATGGGCTCAGTTATACCCCTGTCTCTGTGCTGTTTCCTCACAAATTCCCTTTTCAGATTTCCCAAATTACACATTTCACTTCACCCTGAGGGAGCAAACAGAGACCTCCTTAAGTACACTAAGACACCACTGCACAGACTGTTACATTCTGAAATAGAATTTGTGGAATATGATTAGTAGGCATTTTTTAAAATCATACAGCTCTATCAGAGCCCGAAAACTCCATCATTAGGCACTCACAACACCGAGATAGTGCACATTAGACCCAGCAGTGGGTTTAAATGTGTGTAATGCATCTCAGTCCATGCTTTTAACTTGTAAAGGAATACATTGAAGAAAATGTCTCTGTCATATTCCCTGGTAAGGACATACTTGAATAAGTCCCAATTTGAGAGTGGCAGAAAGTCTTCAATACAAAGTGTCTTAAAGTATAACCACTCCCTGGTACATATAACCCAGAAATATCAATCCTTTATCCTAAATCTGCAGACTGAAGGGGAGTTTTGGTAATGACCAACACCTGGCAGTTTCATTTAATTGCAAATTGGGTACCTTGGAAGAAGAAAAAAACCCTTGCTGACTTGCAAGCTTGCAAAATTTATGTTCCAAATAGCTCTAAAAGCTTGTAAGCTCAGGGCAGATATAATTAATGCAGCAAGTTTAGCTGGAGCATCATTGTGGCTGCACAGATAAATTGATTGTTTGGGACAAGTGAGCAGGACCAAAGGCTGGGGCTGTCCCTGGCTTTGAGGGGAGGAGCAGCTCCCTCAGGGGAAGCACAGGAGGAGCACAGGCTGTGACACCACCACACTCAGAAAATCCTCAGCCCACGGACAGGGCTCCTGCTGCTGGTAGATCATAATATATTTGTCTGTTTAGCAAATGGTGTGGAGTATCCATCCTTCTCTGACCCCAGGGATTTTTAAAAGCACTTCTGTGGAGAGCCAAATTCTAAATCATGCTAAGAGTGATTAAACAGATTATCTTTTAGGTCTATAACTACTTAAAGGCTGGGAAAGTCTGTAGCCCAAAAGATGTACTTGGTGTGATTTCCCTGAAAACTCAATCAATCAACAAAATACCTGTATTAAAAATCAGCAGAGAGGATCACACTGCAGAGGCCTTGTCCTTTTATCCTCCTAGCAGTTGCTTTTGGCCATCACAAGGGATCACCCAGTTCAAGTCAAGCCTCACCCTGAGCCAATACATTGAGACAGATTCTGGTTCTGCTCTCAGCATCAGATGACTTTTTTAAACAAATTTTCCACCTCAGAGGAAAAGAAAAGAGTGAGAGAGTAAGGAGTAGATGTATATTTCAGAGAGAGGAAATGTGGGACAAAGACATCAAGTAAAAGTAAATATCAAAACATCTTTCATTTGAAACCTTCATTAAACTTGAAATTCTGGAGATCCCATTAATGGTACAAATGAGATGCTGGATGGTAAAACAGGAATTGTGCATATGTCAGTCCTAAATTGCCATGTAGTATAAAATCCTCATATTCCCTTCACATCTAAATACATCATGAAGAGAGTCTATTGTACCACTCCCAAAGAAATCAAGACTCCTTCAAGCCCAATAGTGAGCCTCAGGCACAGCCAGCGCAGAGTACTGTGAAGAAATCAGCTCTGATCTATGCAATAAGTGAGCTTTATGTAAGGAAATTGGAGAAGTATTTATTGGATATAAAGATATATTCATTTTAATTCAAGTTTTTCTGTTGCCATCATAGATAAGTTAAGGAAAGAAGCATATGGCATTGTTCATTTACTTCCTCATTTTAGCAACTTTCTCCATTATTATCTACTTAATATAACTTTCTCCCTCATTTCATAGCTTTTCTCATCCTTTTACATCTCCTAATTCAGCAAGCATAACTGGTCCTCAACAATATGACACCTTATGACTCTTGCAACAATTTTGAACACATCCTCATATGCAAATATTTTAAAACTCTTTCTTCCAGTTTGCATTGCTTTGGCTTTGCCAGCCATGTTCCCATCTACCATCCAAGGAGATGTATTTACTGTCTCAAGCCTGCAAGATCCTGCACCCTCCACTCTCCAGTTCAGCCCAGCCTCAGCATGTTTATCTGTTTTAGAGGGGCTGCACTGTTATTGCTACTCAATGAGCAGGCAGCAGGATGTGCATGCTATTCCTGTTCCCTACAAAGCAATAATTTTCTAATTTCACCCATTAACACTATTTCTGTAACATTTACAGCCTCTGTGTTTTCTTTACAGAGGTGGTCATGGTCTATTATTAAGCTTTTCATTAGAACTGAATACCTAAACTAATAAAAGCTAGGGATTGTCAAAACATTACATGGTACCATGTTTAAAATATAACACCAAAATGTAATTTCCTTCGCACTGTTCTTTCCCCAAATGTCACTTCATGCCAGGATAGAATTTACCATTAACATGATCAAAATTTAAAATCAAATATTTTTAAAATTCAGGAACTTGAATAATTCAATTAACCCATCTCATAAATATTATTAAGTATGAAAAGTAGCTCAAGATTTCAACTTTCAGACATTAGAGAATAATATATAAATCAAAGTACAGACATCTTTTTTCCACTGGTCATTGCCCCTTAACTTCAAGTTTCTTCAACATCTCCACATTTCCAGCTGCTCCTGTGTGTGCAGAACTGGTTGTAATCATAGATTTACACAGATCTGGTTTCACACAGATCTCCTGGATCTTGCTTATGGCAGATGTTTTCAGGCTTTCCCATTGTGTTAACGTTCTCAGGTTTGGACCCATCTTTGAGTACAAGGTTTTCAGAGTTGTTTCCCCCTTCTCTCTGGAGATCTTCTGCTTGGCTAGGAATTCACAGAACCCTGACAGATTTCTATTCTAACAGCCTCCATTAGCATTTTTGCATTTTGGTAGACTGGCTATGAAATGATGAAGCACAGAATGTAGAATTATGGAATGGAAGGGACCTCCAAAAAATACCTAGGTCCTTCCCAAATCCAAATCAACTCTAACTAGTCATTCCCAACAGAAATTGGTCTTGCCTTTCTTTTTTAAAAAGAACTGTAATCTCTTCCAGAAAATACTTCACTGTTTCAACATCATCACTGAAAGACAGACAGTTTTATTATCCAACCTGAACTTCTAACCTATTTTTTAGGGCTAACCTTGAGCAATGCAGGTGCACCCACAGGTGCTGGCATTGATTTCTTGCAAGGGAGGCTGTGCTCTGTGTCTTGGTAGAGAGCCAGAGGAACAGGAGCACCCAGGAGGGATGTCTCTCTAAGGGATTTGTTTCACACACATCACACCCATGTTAAGGACTCACTGCAATAAAGGGGGAACCTTCCAAACAGGTAAGAGTGATGTGATAGATTAACTGCAGCAAAGTCACACTTGGATAATGGCTCTAAGGCTTTTTATCACAGAAGGAACTTCATCTTCATGGCATTAAAAAACAACCAACCGTGGGACCGTAAGAAAATGAAACATGAAAGAATGACAAGAAGAATGTGTGAGAAAGCCCTTGCTCATCAGGCAGCAAGCTGAACCACAAATAAACACATCTCAGGCACTCCCAGGTATTTATGGGGCAATAGCTCCACAGAGCTCAATGTATCGCATTCAGTTAGAAATGATAACATTAAACCACACAGATTTGCTACCTAAAAATATTGCTCCTGAGAAGCTTTGTCTAATATTGTGCATTTAAAGTGACATGCAGCATGGATAAAAACAGCAGACAAAGCAGGATGAGGATCACACCCACAGTACAATGTGTGTGTGAAGGATGTGCAGCAAAAGTGTGAATTTCTGGCAGATCTGTCTTGTCAGTAAAACGATGCAACAGAGATGTGAGAGGATCTGATGCAAAACAGCCTAAGAATTAGGAAAGACTCAGACTGGAGGTTTTGACAGCATTAAGTCCTTACCTGTCTGAGGCTCCCCAAAGCTTAAAACAACAGGATAATACAGTGTCCACTCCAAAAGCCAAGGAAAAAATTAGAACATCTCTTTCTCTGAAGTGTTTTTGCCCTCAGTTTACAGCCAGTGTGACTGTGAGTACACAGACACAGCCATTTCCTAGTGGGGACAATGCCTGCTGAGACTCCTCAGGGCAACCCCTCACATTCTCACTGCTCGTGGTCCCCTGTCCTTCCTCCATCCTGCTCTCATTTCACTGCTCATCACTCACATCCCTACTCTGCAGTACCACACGCAGACCCAGTGCTGCCAGTTCAGCCCTCAGAGGGTTAAATTTGGGCTCCAGCAGTCCTTTCACCACCTTTTCCTGCTCCCACTTTCAGCACTGCTCAGCAGCCCTTCATGCTGTGTTTCTTGGCACTGCAGAGAAGAGAGTGCACTTGAGGGGACATCAGTGCGAGGTCCCACAGGAGCTTGTGCCAGTAGGGCTGTGCACCCTCCAGCAATCTGAGTGTCTTCTTGTCTGTGATGGTGTTTGAGCTACACAAGGCACCTGAGAGTGCACAGAGAATGGGAAAAAGAATTTTTCTCAGTTGTAAGTGACATCACTTTAGTAACAACATGCTGCAGGAAAAACACTTCTGAGGCATTTAGATTTTCATACTGGCTGGGCCTTGAATGTCATCCTCTACAGGAGAAGCATATGTAATTCCCCTCCCTATATCACTTATTCTGATACCTGTTAGGGGTGGAGCTGTAGAGTTACTGAAATATGTAGTAGCACAGAATGTTTAACTATATGTAATAACTGGAAATACAAAGTACTGGCTTTCCCAAGTATCTTGATAGTATTAGAAATATACCTGCAATTACACATCTAATACTGTCACTGGAATGAGTGAGACAAACTTAGAAAAATATGAAGAGAGCAACTGTTTATTGTTAATGGAACTGAAATAAAAATGAATGGAAAGGTAAGTTGGTCTTGCAGTCCAAGAGGACTTTGCTAAGCTCTTAGATGGCAGGGTTTACTCCCAGCACACCTTCTGCCTCTCTTTTGGGGAAAACTCCTATGGACAGGCTCAAGCACTGCAGTATTCAACACACCCCTGTGGAGGTTATCTTTGATTGTGGAAACCAAGGGATCTGCTGCAATTGTTTGAATATTTGAATGGCAGCATACTAGCTGGTTGTTTCGTCAGCAATGCCTTACAGAAAATAAACACGTTTGGCTTTTTAAAAACAAGTTTTCCAAACATGTTTCCAGGGCTCTTTATATAGGAAGAAGATTATTTATTCCATATTCTGCCACATAAGCATGATGTCTGACAGCAGAAATAGATCCTTTCAGCAATGATAAATTTATAATGGCATACAAGAGTTTTGACTGCTTGTGAAGTTCCCTAATTAATTCTTATATAGAGTTCCATTGGCAACAAAATTTATGTTTTGAGATAATATAAAGCTCAGAGGAGTTAGTGAGTGTGCTGTTCCTTTTTGCACATCTTGTGTTTAATGTCATGTATTGTTAATCTCCTTGCTCACTGAGGGGGGTATTGTTTATCACTCTGAAAACCCAAACACACTTTCATTATTGGAAGGAATAACCCTCAATAAGGCTTAAGCTGCTAAGTGGCTGCACATCCTTTAGGTGTGTCCTGAGGCAGTAACCTAAATGTCATTTACCCCAACCTGAATCTTAGTTCAAGAAAATCCCGTTTTGTAGATTTTCTTCAATCTCCTTTAAAACCAGCCTTGGAAATATGTTGGCCTTGATTTTGCAGCAGATAGACCTCTAGTACAGACTGAACTGTGTGTAGCTACACTGAGTTGTGTGTAATTCCTGATAATTCTTTATAAATCAAGACAACAAACATTTGGTCTGTAATATTTACAGGAGGGTGCCAATTGCAGTCTGTAAAAAAAGGTCTAATTGTTGTAATGCCTGTACTACACTGAAAATACAAATCAACAGTTAGACATTTTAAAAGGTTCTTAAAGAGGTATTTTAAGCATTTCATCTGATCTATAGAAATTTTGCCTTTCCTAACTTTCTCCCCATTGGTGTCCCAGTCATTTCGCTCAAGGAAATTCTAGCTAAGATTGACATATTTAAAAAACCCAGATATTAATATCAGCACATTTAGTAGGAACTGTATCCTGCTCAAAGCTATCCTGATCAAAGCTATTTTTTGGTGCAAGGAGATTAAGAGCTTGACAAGTTTTTAGTGTTTCTTTACAAGACAGAAAAAAAACCAAACATACACGGGCGCTAATTCATGAGAGGATAGCAAATGCAAGGACTTAACTCTGCAATGGCAAACACATCAAAGGAGGGTGTTGTGCACAGGAAATGGTCAGACTAGAATATCCCTCCTGAAGTTACAATTCTTCTGTAAATTTTTAGCAATTTGTGCAGTTCCAGACCCAGCTTTATCAAATTTACATCTGGAAAACAAATTCTGGACCTGATAGCAGTGCCACACTTCAGTAAGGATTTTCCAATGGCCTACTCCATCTTACTTTTCAAAGTTCAATCTCCTTTCAGCAAAGTGAGTAGCTGGTTTAAAATACATAAGTAAAAAACTTTGCAGATTTAAATTGGCTGGGAACTACAGACTGATCCAAACTATACTGAAATCTCACTGATTTGGTGAAGACACAATCACACCAGGCAGTTCCTCTTCCCTGGCTTCCAGAAACAGCTTCTGAATTTGGGATCTGGCTTGAAGAACAGGAGGCTCCTCCAAAAACAGAGCAGGGAGAGACAGAAAGGTTTGGGGAAGAAGACTAGCAATTTCTTGGTCAGCTTGGGGGTTTACCTTTAATTTTTGATGAGTGAATTTAACCATGATCTGGCAGTGTTTCATCAGAAACTGGTACAGACAAAACTGGTGCCAGTGCAGGAAACCAACACTGATGGAAAGATAACACATCATAATTCCCCTCAGCACCCATCCACAGTCCAGCAGCCTGCAGGTAAGCCTTCTGGGACCACAAATTACATGTTTAAAGGAAGAAAAATCAGCAGGGAGCTATCCTTTT
The DNA here is from genome assembly GCA_013401035.1 of Horornis vulcanius. NCBI lineage: Eukaryota > Metazoa > Chordata > Aves > Passeriformes > Scotocercidae > Horornis > Horornis vulcanius. The sequence goes on from VZUA01085018.1 coordinate 18,549, forward strand.
TTTTTTTTTTTTTAAACCCATGTAAAATTTGGCATCTACAAAGGATAGGGCAACAAGTGTTCTCAGAGGTGTTAAACTGAAAGTTTAAGAGCAGAAAAGTAAATAGCTGAAGTCATCAGAAATGTTGTTAGACCTTTAATGTTAAATTTAAATTGCCACATTTTCCCTAAATTTCATTTTTTAAAAAGTAGAAATTTGATGACTGAAGCAATGAAGACAAAGATGAAATCCAGCACAATGCCAAGTTCTACATAAGATGGTGATGCAAATATCGAAATAACCTTCCTTTTATATTATTTTATCCTCATTGTCTATCATATTCACCCTGCTTAACCCAGCCTACAAATTCTGCCCAAAATATCTATATACATTTACATATAAAAGTTAAGAAAAAACTAATACAGGAAGAGGTGGTACAGATATTTCTCAGACTGCAGCCTGAGCTTTTTTGGTTTTGGTTTTGTTGGGTTTTCTTTCATGGGATTTTACATTTCTTCTATCCAAAAAATTTAGGTCAGTTCTAAACTTTTTCTGCTGCTGTGTGAGAGAATAGCAGAGCTAATGAATTTACATTACCTATAGGGTTTGACCTCTATCAATTTATTTTTTCATTTTTGTACCACAGTTTTCCCTGTCCCTTCTGATTAAAATTTGCTCTAGTGTTTGTACCTGTCTTGTGTTCTTGCCCTGGCAACAATGCTGCCATCTGCTCTTCACATCCCAAACTATCAGCCAGGAAATTCTGCATTCTCTACAGACCATTCCAAGCTCCAGACATACACTGACCAGCTGGATGTACTTGTCTGTCTATTAACCAGCAGGAGAGTGATCCAAGCTATCAGAATATTCCAAGACATTTTAGAAAATCAAACAAGTCTTTTCCACCAAGAAGCTGTAATTTTCAGACAGAAAATAGAGAGGAGGGAAAGAAAGGTGTCTTAAAATGAAACCTCTCTCTCCCTCAGGCCAGGCACTGTCCCTAAGCACATCCCATTTTCAGCCTGAGAACAAAGTCCAGTCCATGCTGCTGGAGAATCAGCCTTCCACAGGGCTTTCCTGAAACCCACACTGAGCTGAAGCCTCTCATTGTACCCAGTAACAGCTCCTCACTGCAAAGGGAACACAGCATTTAACAAAACCTGTTCAAGACTGATTCACCAGTGGTGGATAAGATGGAAGATACCCAAGGCAGCCACAAAACTCTCCTACTTACAGCAGCACGTCCTTGGGATGTTCTCCAGACTTGTCCTTCAATTTCCTTGTGCCTCAGAAGTAGAAAGACACTCACATTTCCTTGCAAAGTACATTAACATCTCTACATGGGAAACATTTCACAGGTGATAACTGTATTATGCAGACACACACCTTTGCCTGCCATTTATCAGCTGAAATGCATTTGCTCTTAACCAGCTTTCTGTAAATGGAGATTGTCCCTTCAGCTTTCCTGCCTGCTAAAGGCTCACTGGCAGTGTGTATATTATAAGTGCAATTTGAAGGATTTTTCTCATCTTGTTAAGTTGCTTGGAAAATGAGAGCAGAGATGAGACTAATTGAATGGTTATAAGGGGGAAAATGAGGTTTGCTTTTCAATGTAGGAGATGTTACAGGCATTTGCTGCAACAAAAACCCAACAGATAAAAATAGTAAAACTTCTTCCAATTCTGCTTTCCCTAACAAAGCAGTTACCACACCAAATTGTAAAATATAAGCTCACATTAGTCCT